>JAGDQP010041627.1:0-16830 GCA_022664845.1 Lepisma saccharinum | reverse complement strand
CACTATGCAAGACATTTAGTTTCCTTAAATCAAAATGTAGTCAACAACCACGATGACACATTCACATTCCTCCTTAAATTAGAAGAGGCGTGTGTCGAGATTCCTCCTGGAAATCAATTTGTTACAAAATTAACGAGATGTGAACTTCCTTTTGAGTCACCCTGAATTTATATAATATTCGCAGTTGATAGAGATTAAAGTAACCAAACAACACGTCGACTTCATCAATACTTTTAATCAAATGTTTAAATTATCTTCAGCGCAACCTTTAATATAAAATCGAATGGGAAATCCATAAGTTCAGTATGAAGTGTTGCCAACCTTTCAGGCGTTCAGAGCAAACTTTCGAAAAATTTTAAGTTCTGTAACTCGTATACCACGAATCTCCAATATGTAGTACTACAGGAGTGTTGATTTGAACACACCACATCATCAACGCACTGTGGAAGTTTCATGCCGATTTTTGTGTCCCACCGGAGACATTTTGCTTGTCAGGTGCAAACGATTAGATACTGCCAGAAACTATTTAGAGTCATGTTGTGGATTCTTCAAGACAGACTATGAAGTTGTGTCTACGTTCTTACTATTCCTAAATCATTAATCCATAAGACGCTTCATGAAATTTAAGTATTTCGATTGGACAAGCCTATCTATATATACAAATTGATTAACGGTGGTATTCCAGATATGGCTGGACAGCATACAAATTTGTATACAACCCTTACTGTGAATAAAGTTAAATTCATCCTCGTCACTGAATCCCCAGTAAATTGACGATTTGAATTGAACATTTGTTTACCATAAGTATGGTAACTTTGCACAGTATGTTTGCATTTATTACGATTTATAGGGAAACGATCCAGACCAAGTGCACGATGCAGACCAAATGTTAGGAAAGCAAAGAACCTGTTACTTCCTTCGATAGATTTATTTAAAATTAGACGAATCGTAGGACAACTTTTCACCATTGCATTTTTATGTTCTCGAGAGTAGTGTTTTTAGATACAAATACAAATTAATTCTACAATAGAATAAATTGTGAGTATTTTTATAAAGTCTGCTACTGGGGCTTGATATCCAGGTCCTCCGAGCCATCACAGTACGTGTTTCCTCTCTGAGTTCTTACTCATGCAGAAACGTACAACTTTAGCGGATATACGTGCATGTTTTTAATCCATTTGGTGAAGAGGCGTGCTGTTCAGTATAGAAACTCTCCACCTGCGTTGGGATTCTTTTATCTCCAGGCCGTATAGTTATATTTGTTTAATTATTTAAAAATGAATGATACTGGGTTTAGAGCTCAACTGCGTGGGTTCATTGGTTTAATTATTCTGGTTTTGCTGGTAGTGATTTATTGCAATCTTACATCCTTACAATTTGTTATTCATTAATTTACAATGCCAGTAGTTTGAAATTGAATTTATATTTTTAAGGACTGTAGGCAACTTTTGCACAGGCCGAATGGATGTTGATCGAAGAATTGGAGGATTGAAGGTAGTAGGAAAGTTTCGACGTAGATTATGATGCTTACGTCAAAGTATAGACAGAACGTTTAGTAGAGTATGAGTAACTTTATACCATGTATATTTATTTACCGTAATTTCAAGTCAATATTGTTGTGACACTACTTTTTACCAACAATGTCGTGGTGTAAAAAACTCACCTATCCTTTGGTATTTCGCTAAAATCATTGGTGACTTTTCACACTGTTTTTTGTTTTCACACTTTTAACACTTTTCACTCATTTCACATTGATGATTGTGATATTATAGTATGGGGAGTGCTTCACATACTATGGCGTGGGATCAGTGACGGTTGTTCGTGGCAGCATGGATGGAGAGTCGTAGTCTAAAATTTAAAAAAAAAACACGAAATTCTTCCAAATTGGTAGTATGTTTTTAGAATGCACAGCTGTTACGTTCAAGATGACAATGCCAGATGCCATGTTCCTAGTGCTACCACGCTGTAGTGTGAAGGGAACAATGTTAAAAGTTTGGATTGGCCTTCCCAAAGTCCAGACCTCAATCCCAAAAAAGTGTCTGAGTTCTTGTAAACCTAGGTCCAAGTTACATATGAGGCATGGAAGTCAATGTCAGCTTGAAATGATTTTTAGAGACTTACAGACGTTTCACCCCTTCCTGCTCGGAAATAAAGCAAGATCTTGCAAGGGAATATGGGCACTAATTATGAATGTATTTGATGAATCTGTTAATTTGTGTAAAAAAATATGGCTTCCACGAAGAGCTTACCTCGAAAACGTCTTATGTCCAAGTAAAATATGGTTCAGAAATGATATTAATTTTCAATTTTCTGAAGAACGATTTCAAATATAGTTATCATTAATATTTTCTTGGAAATACGAGATTTCGCGTATAATAATAATTGATTGCAAGAATTCTGTTTGAAAGTATTTAGCTGAAAATAATAGAAACATTGTTTCTAGAGTTTGCGTTTTAAGTGGGAAAATGTAAACTTTGTTTCCTGTGATGTGGATAAAATAACACAAAAAGCAATAAACAAAATCTGAAATCTCCTGCGGGCATTTTAAATCTCCACAGCAAAATTACTCACGGACTACACCTTGGATTCAAAGCAGCCCACTGTTTTAATAATAAAACCGTGATATGATTTCCAGTTGTGTCCATTTATGCTCCAGCTACCTAATCATAATACTTGTATATCTTTTATAACCATTCATAATACCAATGTATGTTTTATGGACATTGTTGTAATGTAATTTGGGCGAATACTGACCGAAAATATTTTGCTTTCTGAGTTAGATTACAAATTTCGTGTGAGTCATATTTAGATGTACTATGATTGGTTGTAAGTGTTTCTAAAAACACAAACGTTAAAGACATAGTAGTTTATTGAAAACAGATTCTATGATACGATTTTGAAATTAAGACTGGTAATAATAGTGAGCAATAACAAGTAACATTTTACCAACATAGGGCGTTTAACAACATTATCTTATTATCTGATAAAATCTTACTTCAAACACATTGACGTGTACACGTGATATATGTGTGTTATCTCTTCTGGTTCAGTACTAATCGCCGCAAGAATAAATGCAGCAATCATAATTAACACCAGCATGTCTATTAAACCATTTTTAATCACAACAAAGATGTTCACATATCTTTCGTATGTAATAGACTTCACTTCTTAACTAATCCTTTTCTATATTTAATGTAATTTACAACCATTTCACAAGTGAGTGCTAAAAGACTCACTACTAACCCTCCAACTAACAAACAGAAAGCACATGTCAAATGTGTGATTGAGATCTCAATGCTTAGTTGTTCATTTGAAAAGGTTTTGCTCTTGAGTGATTCTAGAGCATATGATTGCATAACCTGTTCCTTCCATTTGAAATATAGACCATTTTCAATCAGAGATACGACTTTATTCTTCAAAATCATTGCAATGGGTGATTCCTTTGGAAAGAGAAGTATCATTGGAACAACTGCTATGGTTTCCTTCAACACATGAAATAAGGACTTTCCTTTTGAATCGAAATACAGATTAGAATGTACAAAATACTCGGATACATTGATGTCCATGGCGACAGCAATGTCATGATGTGCAATTGCTTTCTTTAGGAGATTCTTATAGTTAAATTCTATATTCCATTTGTTGTAAATTGCTCTCATGACGTGATTTGTGATATCGGAAAAGAAACTTCGTATTATTGGTGTTCCACTCGGTATAAAACCTGCGTCGAGAAGTTCTTTCATGGTGTTAATGGGTGGGAACAGAATCGGTTGTGTTAAGAATCCAAGAAGGGGAGCTTGGTAGCAACAATTGATAATATAAGAGAAAAACACCCACAGTATGTACACATACCTTAGAAACAATGTTTTTGGTTGATGGGCAAGTGAAATATTTAAAAGAATGGAAAATATGCTAAGAAAATGTACACGTAGTGAACCTATATCTTTTCTCATAATCTTAGAGTAAACAATTAGGATTAGAGAAAATGAAAAGTACGCAAAAGCTAGTAAATTCCAAATTACCGAACTTAGAGGAAGGAATAAAACCATCCATTGGGGGATTATTGTAGGTCTTGGTACAATCATCACGCCAACGAAATTATCTGGAAGATAAGCGGCATCAAAGTAATAATCAATTAGAACGTGGGGAGCAAGGGGTCTAAAGATACCACTAGCTATCCCATAGTATACATCTCCTAACTTCTCTGTAAAAGTACCATTTTCTAATCTAGTGCCTACGTGTGCTGCTTTCCGAGATGTAAGTTTAGGTCGAAAATTGAGATTTTTTGAAATTGTATTCAACACGTTTCCATAGATACCGCCAGAAATTGAACTGTTACCAGAAAGCTTTTGTACTTCAAAGTAAGGCCGTAAGTTGGATACAGAAAAAATAATTTCACATCCATGGAAATAATTGAAGCTTAATGGAAAGAGATCTGTTGAGTACAGGAACTTGTCATGCTGCCAAATATTCAACAACTCAATGGTACCGTTACATGTTTTTTCTGAGTATGGGAAAAGGGAAAAAACTTCAACTGTTAAATTGGATGTTGTCCCATCTACATTTATTGATGAAACAACCAGAATGGTATTGCTCATAATTGGATTTCTTGAAGGAATATCAAATTCCATGAGAATCGTTGCTAGATTTGAGTCCCTATTTATAGTTGCTATCAAGTGTCTTGAATGTGGAGTGCACAAAGAGATTAGACTGGACAATATCTTCCCCCAGATATTTCAATGATTCATTATTGTCCAGGAAAATTACTAAATCGTCTTCACATCTTGTACATTCCAAGTCAACAGCATAATCCACACCTTTAGCCAGTGACTCTAAAGTCAGGATTATATGAACACCATTATGATATCTTAGGATGCTGCTGAGTTCGAGTTTCATATCTTTTGTGACCATAATAATCGTTGTCCTGGAATGGAAGTATGTTTGTAGAATATAAGTTACACTGTTCGTAAGGTGAACTGTTAGCTCTTTACTGTAGTCCGTGTGTAAATTTCCACTAGCATGTATGAACAGAAAGTACAAGAGAAGTAGGACTGCCATTATCCAGTTGATTGTGTGGCTGAAAAATTGCAAAAGAGAATATAGGTTATTAAGGATTAGGAAAGCCATGGCAAGTTCAATCTCGTAAGATCTCTTCTAATATTCTCCTTCCAACGACGTCTCGGTCTTCCCAATGGTATTTTTCTCTCCGGTTTATCAAGCACGATTGAGGTTAATCTTCGTTTTCTCCCCATCCGAGCTACATGCACTGCCGACCTTCGTCGTAGCAATTTGATTTTTCTTAATTTAAATAAAGCAAGCTGACAAGTCTATCACACTTGACTTTATTTTAAAAATACACAGCCAGTGTAACGGTTTCAATGTTTTAACAGTTCTCTTCGGACGACACATTAATACCCACTAACGATTCATAAAAGTACCAGAAGGTCCAGAGATCCTTCCTACGTCATACGCCAATCACGTACCAGAATCCGTTTACTTTCCAAAACTAAACAAATTGCAACCAATCACAGTTCTTCTCTCACAGGTCACATCTCCTAGTCAACTAAACCGTTATCACAAACTTGTAACAGTAAACAACAAACGAGGGAATATAACCGAGGCACAAAAATATATTAGATAAAGAAATGCGTAATTATCAAATAATTAAATATAAATTTATATTTATATATTATATTTTGGCTTACCGGTATTTATTCAAGTTCATTTGTTTATTTTATATTTCTATTTAATTATTTATTACGCAATTGATTATCTAATATATGTTTTGTGCTTCGATTATATTACCCTTCCACCGGAATTCTTGTATCGCTAATATGTCCAGCTCGGACTTCTATGTCTCGCGCACTACCACCTGAAGAGCACCGGTTTTGTATAACGTTCGTATGCTCCATGTTTCTATTCTAAGGTCTTTCTTAATCCCGTTCTGGGATCCCCCTAAGCAATCCCCGCCTGGAGATGCTAATTAGGGAGTAGTTTACCTCCGGAATATTTTACTCCAAGAAAAGCCATGAACCATCTGTTACTATTTCTTGACATGTTTTAGCGGTGTAGAGTTGTCAGCTCTACGACCTCGCAGTAAAGACAGACATTCAAGATGTCGTCCTCTGTTCATCTGTGAGCATCTCCGATGTCATTCATCTTCAGCATCTGGGTGGTAGTGGTGATGCTGCTTCCATTCACCCTGACATTAGGATTTATCTTCCCCTAGCATTTCTAGATTCCTCTGCTAACTGAATAGCGACCCCCATAGCTCAGTGGTACAGCGTTGTCATAGCATTCAGCAGGTAGTGGGGTCGGTCCCAGCTGCAGAGCATCCAGACTGAGGTTTTCCCATTTTGCTTCCTCAGTCACAGAAGACAAATGCCGGATGGCACTTTCAACATACTTCCTGGCCACCACCTTCCTGCATCCTTTCTCCTCCTCTATCGTGGCCTGAGCCGTAGACGTATAAAGGCTATAAATAATAATTCAGAACTCAAATTCTACTAACTGAAAGGAAGCAGTACTGATTTGGTCCGACCCGAAATATTTCCGGTAACCACCATATTTGATCGGCATTCCCCTATCCGCTACCTACTGAGGAAGGGGGTAACGTTGCCAGACTTCGGCTGAAATTTTGGGCTTGGAACTATTAAAAAAATAAGTTGTAGTCTGAGTAACGCCGAACACAAATGATATTGGGCTCATCAGAAACGCTTTACTTTTAAGTTCTGAACTTTTAAAAGATCTTAGGGGAAACGTTTTAATTTTTGGTAATTTAGTAGTTTGATTTGCTTTATTATTAATGATAGAGAGATTTAATAGCAGACGCAAACGCAAGGATTTTAACTGATAACAATTTTTATTACATTTAAGTATTTTGACTCGATTGTAAGGGACCGTTTTACTAACATTAGTTTACTCTATTTAACTTTGATTAAAACAAAGAATAGCGCTCAAATACTTGTGCATTTCCATTTTAATTTTTAATATGAATAACTGAGCTTGCAGAGAGACAGAAATTAAAAGTTGATATTTTAACATCAAGCTCTTTTCATTTTTAGGGAGTACGAGAATACACTCTCACTCGCTAACACACACTCAGATTTACCTGCAGTTAATTTTTACAATGCCCTCGCTTCTCACAACTCAGCAATTTTACTGAGAATAATTATTTACGAGAACAAACTGATTTAAGGTTTGAACAAATTTTACGGAAAAGGTTTAAAGGAACTTGCTATTTAAAGTATATATTGGTCTTTAGTTTACTTAAACGCAATGGAAGTCAATAATTATTTTGTTTAGTTTTAGAGAAAAACGCAAATTACAATAATTTCAACGAATGTAAAGTTTATTTTCGAAGCTGCCTTAAAGGCCACAAATAAATGTTCAACTTTAGATGATTTACAACACACAGAAGTTAATTTTTACAAGGTTAACATCAGCTTAGTTGCATTGTATCAAAGTAAATGTATTTGGATTTAGAGCTTTGGAAAGCTAATCTATTTATTTGGTTTTATATTTTTTCGGTAATAAGTCATGTTACCAAAAATCCGAAAATGCACTTTATTAATTTTAAAAAAGGTTACCACAAGCAAGCACGATTTAACAGTCATTAGTTTTATACTAAACGAGTTACTATTTAAAATAATTTTACACTTCCATTCTACTTCTCAGTTACTAGCAAAGTTAAACCTTACGACACGTTGTAGGCATTCACCACGTAATTAATTTAGGGTTTAAAAACAACATTAGTGAAGTAACGAAATTAAGCCAGTAGAACCACTGAATTATTAGTTCTAATGGGCCTATCTAACTTATTGATTTAAGTACAAATTTACGTTCCTCTCTCGCCGCAACATTACGAAAATTATTTACGCACTCAATTAGCTAGTTTTAACTATTAACTCACCTGATTATTCACAGATGATTATTTATTTTTAGCAGCAAACACGGCCTGTATAACTCCGCCAGAAAACTCAGCCATGACAGGACTTATTCACGAAGTCCTTTATCTCGTGTTTTACAAAATCTGCTTCAGCAACCGAACTATAGCGTGCGATGTTTAAGTACATTACAATATTATTTAAATTGTTTTAAATGTTGATTCCAACTTTCACAAAAGTTGCAGCACTAGATGTTCGTGTTCCATCAGAAGTCTTGGAAAACCAGTAGGTAGAAAATATAGGTTGCTTGGTGTGCTTCAACCAGACACAAAACTGTTTACTTTAGGAAACCAACAATTCAAGTGTTGGCTGTAGCTGTGCGACTCAGTCAGCAAGACACAGGCACCGGTGGCGCCATCTCGTGGGTTTTCTCAGAACCCATAGTAACAGAAGTTCAGAGCTAGGCCATTTGTTGAGGAAAAGAAGAACTACTTCCAAAATTGCCCGAGTGCTTTCTGCTATTAAAAAAATCTCTTTTCATTCTGAATTTAAATAATAATCAGCAAAAAATACAATAAATGAGAGGAGAAAAATTGATATTAATCATGAAAACGGAATTATTAATACCTTTAAATTTCTCTTGGCAATTTTACACTTGTTTTGTCATTCAATTTAAAAAAATAAAGACGTGTTTTTCTTATTATTGTATGTTAATCCTATTTTGAAAAAGTTTAATTTGTGCTTGAAAATTTGTCTATATTGTTTCAAAATAGTTTCGTATTACAAAATATTTCTCTTCATCATCATCAATATCATCAACTTTCTATGGACCCGGAATATCTGCGTCTTCACAATCAATAAAGTCGTCTGTGTGGCAATCGAAACTTCCACAGAATCGGGGGGTGGGGGCCGTTTAACTCTTTAGTTACGTTTTTTTTCCAAAGAAGTTTGAGACCTTTCGTTAAAAAGCTAGTGCTTAAGCACTATTCATCTGAATTTGATGGTTAGTACGTAATTCTCTTCAGAATAAAGCAAGCTTTTAACTGCTGTATTGACCGTGCACCTGGGATGTACGAGAAAAGGGAAATTCGAAAAAAGATCGAGAAATTTCTCTGAAAAACTCCCTTTTTGGACGTTTTGGGCCCCTTAGAACGGCCCTGAGTGAGAGTAAGCGACCCTAATGTACTATGAAACATATGCTTCGATATTGGTATTATTCATGCCAAAATACTATTCCGATATCTTTAATCATGACATGGAAAAATCGAAATCCTGTTTGAAAGTACAAAATATATACAGATAAAGAAATTAAATATTTTCTAAAATTTCTGGACATGATACTATTCATGCGAATTTAATGGTTCTTTAGAATAAAACGAGTTTTTTATACAACATTGTTCAAGCCTCTATGATTTACGCAAAACGGAAGGAATCGGAACATTTCTTTTAAAAATCCCTTTTTTGAAGTTTGGGGTATCCTAGAGCATCTCCGGGAGACAATACACGACTCTAATGTACTCTGATTATTAATGGACCCTAAAGCAACTTCTCATCCTACTGTTGCAATAATAGAGGAATAAGTGGACTTAGGCGTACTACTGGTCGCTTTGAGATCACCAGAACGCAACATTTACTTCATGAAGCCTGGGAGGGGAAAATAGAAACTAAATTATTTTCGACGAGAAAACTGCAACAACTTTCTTTTTCTCAAAACATCCTCCTCGACGTATTCAGCTGATACGGTACTTGTTCAGTCATTTATAAGAAGGCAAAGCAACAATGGTTACATCGTTCAATCAAGCCAGTTGAGAAACATTGCTGACATCTTTTATAACCGCTCATCGACACCAGATGCTGTCTCACAAGCCGACGAGAAGATGTTCCTTGCTGTATACAAAGCCACTGCTAATGAACACGATTTGAATAATCACCGGGACTCAATATTCCTTAAATCATAACCAAGGTCAAAGCTCATCTCCCCTCACTTCCTCCAACTAAAGGTGCGGCGGAGCAACATTTGTTTAGAGTGTACTTACAGGTACAACAATCGCTTGATAACCATTTACCCCCTGATCAGTGGAAGTGGGCCCGTGGAGAGGATGGATCCCTATTCGCAGTGACAACAAACTACCCGGGAGCTTCTGACAAAATTCTCAAAACCATATTTTGTTGCTGTACAACTGGACGTGGTAGAAGATGTGAATGCCTGACAATTGCTATTGAATGCTGATCTGTTTGTGTCCACCTGCCATGGTACATGCACTACCGATGCATTTTAAGGGGATGAGAAGTTCGAACTTGATCATGTCGCAAAAGTTGAGTTTTCATCATGGTAAGATGTCAGTGTGAGTTACGTATATAATTTGTGTGCTAAGAAAACTAAATGTTCGAGTAAGTATTTATGCTGAGAGTTTGTTTATGTTCCCCATTTCGCGCGCTCATACAATGTTATTTCCCCGTTCCATGCTCTACACTAATAGTAATAAATTTTATGAGTATTATGTACCTACTGCTACCGATATATTTACTAAAACTTGCTTGTTTTGCATCATCCTTTTTAAAATACTTAAATGACAACATTTTCAAAATGTGCTGTTTTTATTTCCCTCTGTTTTCTAAACTATTCATCTTACGAAAAAAGGATGCATATTTTTGTAGAAAATGTAGTGTAGTTTGATTCTGAATAGGAAGTGTTTCTTGCTAGAATCCATAATTTTCGGAATAATTAAAAATATCTAGAAAAAGGACCGTTAAACGTCCTCTCAACACCACCGACCTCACACACATGGAGCCTTTTGTATGTTGTTTAAAGCATTCTTAACCTAACCTAATACTACTGAACTAAATTGAACTGATGTCAAACTGACGTAAATACTACGTATTTGTTTATATTTTGTTCTTTCAAATAGGATTGGAAAATCTATTTTTCCACGTCAATATGTAAGGTATAGAAATGGTATTTGGCCAAAACATTACGAATACTCATAAGTAGCTTTTAGAGTACATTCAAATAGTGTACTGTCACCCGGGGCCGCTCTAGGGAGCACCAAACTTAAAAAAAAAGATTTTTTCAAATTAATTTCCCGATTTCCCTCAATTTCCCTTTTGCGTACGTCATATAGGCTTGAACGATGTTGTATTTAAAAGCTTTCCTGATTCTGAAGAGAATTACGTACTAACCATAAATGGTTTAAATGCCACTTCCGCCCCCCCGCCGACCTCCCAGACGAGGGCACTTTTAATATGTTGTTCAGGATACTTTCCCCAACAACTTTGAGAAATTTCAAAACTACACGATTCTTTTTCTTATTTTTCCTTAGTTGTCGGGATTACTTTAAGAAAAGTTCCATTTCGTGTATGACATGCAGGAGTAATATCAACTTTTGTGAAATGCAGCTCAATACTCTGAAATGTAACCAGGGTATCGTAATTGAGAACGTGAACGAATGTTGCAAGTGGAACATTGAAGAGGGTGAAATAATTCTTCTTTTTTTCGGTGCATTTTGCTTTCGTATGAAGATTTCGGAGAATCTCTTTCTACATTTCTTTTAATCAATTTAATCCTTCCCCTTTATGATATAGATTTTGAAGGATCCGGGGGAAAATAATAGTAACACACACTGAGCAGTGAGCATGAATTGAAATATTTCGTTTGGAAAATTCGTGAAATTGCCACTGTGCCGCCATTTGTTGTTTTCCACTTGAGGTTTTTCTACAGTCAGTAGATATGAGTGTTACCATTCTATTCCTCCTTTTTGTAAAAATGAGGGTTACCATTGTTTTGCCCCGGACCATTAATTTATATTGAGTGTGTTGTTTCTGTAATTATATGATGATTTTGTGGAGGTAAGACTTTAAACACACACACGAAAATACTTGTAATAAAGGTCAAAATCATGCAACTTATACACGTGAATGTTTTTTACCCATAATCTTAGACAAGAATAAAATGGCCTCCAAAATATGTCATATAAGTATTAAATCGATGGTTCTTAAAAGTTGATATATGCTATTAACATTTCATAGCATATATTCCGTTATAACAATGACCAATTTAAAAATTTTTGCACCTGACTATTCCATTTCCACATTCGTATGTACAAGATATTAGCACTGACGTTTGGACTACATGTTCGTGAGTTGTATCACACTTTTAAACACTTGATATAAATTACAACGCTACGTCGTACTCACCCGCTGGCTTCTGTACCAAATTTCTGTGCAAATGACAACGAGTGAGGCGTATTCAACCTTTAATACTTAATATGTTACTACACTTATTTTTGTCTAGTGGGTATTCTTGACGATATCAGGCTAATTCGAAGTCATGGGAGACAGTGTGCTTGAAATATGAATCAATATAAGTTTAGTGTCATAATAATCGATCCGTGACGATCCCATGAAATTACAGGTCACCTTTTAAGTAATCCACTCACTGTGTAAAAATGTTATATTTACAATGCCATTTCTATGTCACGAGAAGCCTACTTTCCTGGACAAAAGCGCTGATTAGTATCGCTTTATAGTTGGTTCACCACGAGAAACCTAAATATTAGTCTATGTTCAGTGGGAGAGGGAACTCGCTTTCTGTAAAGAAAAATGAGATCGATATCTAATGGTGTGATCATATCATGTGAACTAACGGTGTGATCATATGCTGAGATATGAAAATCGAAACCAATACAAGGTATACAGGGTGGTTCTCGTAGCAGGGATCTAACTCAGCTCCGATTGGACATTGGTATTAAAAAAACGCTAACTTTAAACAACTTGAAGAAGAAACACTTATCGATATCTCATTCCATTTGGTAATTAAGAGACCTAATTGCTGAGTCAACACAGAGCTGAAGTTGAAAAAAATAGGCGGAATGATACAATTATAAACCCATAAATTTATAAAATGACAATTAATTTAATTTAACAAAAGGATAAATTTTGTACCTTAACGACAAGGAGCGCCATAACAATGGCTAATACACGGGTAACAAATAAAATATTAAATATTCGAGCATGGTCGCTAGTCGTGAATTATTTGTTATAGAAAGAAATTGTTAATATAAATTGTCACTACAAAAATACATGCTTACACAGGTTATTGACAGTTCAGATTAAACTTGTTGTAAAAATATATTTCTTAAACATTTTCAAAATAATTATTGAATCCGTAACTTCGTGATTTTATGCCGTTACTCTCAAGGGTTGGTTTCAATTATGGCGGAATTCCGTTCCGGTGCAATTTCAGCGCTGAGTCAACATTAATATTTCGAAGAGAGTTTTCGGGACATTTCGGAAGCTGTGGCTAAAAAAAATAAACAAAGAAAGGTGCGAAACTAAAGTGAATTGTCAATTTGGATTTATTGTATCAAACCATTTTTTTCGAAAACCATGAAGTCCCAGGAATAATTCTAAGCGAGTAAAACTGAAACATTTAAAACAGAAACAGGGCTTAGTTTTGCTTTGTTTGATGCAAACACAAGATTTTAAACACAATATTAGAGGAAACTTGTTTTGATATTTCGTCCCCTTTGGCAGTTACAAGAGCTAATTAGAAGGTCAACAGTTAAGCTACCAATTACCTCTTGTAACTACGAAAGGATACGAGGTGGTTATAAAGGCTTCATACGTTTCGATAATGCTGTGACACAAGTGATGTCAAGCCATCGCACTATAAATGTTTTTGTCTCTAAAAATTATTCTATTAGCTCCAAGGGTGTGTGTGTGTGCTGAAAAGTGTTAGTTGATGGTGCTTATATTCATATAACTGCATTGCATGTGTAAATTACAGTTTTTGCAGCAAAACAATTGTTATAAAACGTGACTTGATCAACGTTAAATTCTTCTTGTGATAAATTTGACATGTATGTAAAATCTGTTTGTACTTTCTAACTAATGTACTTTCATTTTTAAGATATATGTGCTTGTACATAGCCACAAAGCTGAATTAATGTGTTTGAACCATATCGACATTTAGGCGATGAGATGCTGTCTTAACACATGGTAGTAAATAAGGAGTAATATCTCAAGTGGATGCTTATTAAAGAAATTCGATTTGATAAAATTACAAATGTGATACAAACTCGATATTAGGCCTTCGATGAGATACTTACTCATATTATTAGGTTACATATAACCCGCGATAGCTTGTTTTGAAAGAAACTTTTTTCTTACACATACAATGTCTGTCTGAAAGTTCATAGGCCAAGAAAATAGAACTAAATTCCTGGTGTGTTTCAAATCTTAATCCGCTGAAGAAAGTGCTCTTAATGCCGGCTTCGCGGTATGCATAATGTCCTCTTGGATGTCGAAGCGGGTACCTTTCAGTGTCGATTAGCTTTTGTCACAAAGGGCATTGGCAACCCCTAAATATTCCGTTCTTTTTCATGAATGATTGTATCTAGTGTGCGTAATGAACATGGGCGTTATCATATTGCAGGTAATAGTTTTGTGAAGCCTACAAGTTTGGTCTCTTGCGACTAACTGGACGGTACAGGGGACAGAGAACATCTAGATAACACTCCTTCATAACTGTATGTCCTTCTGGTACGCATTCGTGATTGACAATGTCACAATATTCAAAGATTACAATCAGCATCTGGTTCGGATGGATGCATCCACTGTATTTTGAACACATTACGTTGCTTTAATTGTTTACTCTCCATGGGATCGTCGTCAGAAGCTGTTGTCTCTTGAATATTGTTTCTGCTTGGCTATGTTCAACTTCCTTGCAAAATTGAATGTAATATCATTGTTGCACGCGTTCTATATTTGTGCCCAAAAGGAACTTCGTTGAAGAAGAACTACAGAACACTGAACACTAGCTGCATAACGGATCACTTGACAAAACAGACGTGCGCATGACGGATATCTAAAGCACAGTGTGTAGTCTTGCCATCCCAATTTCACTACTTTCCGAAAAAAAGTTGCAACTAAATAAGACGTCTGGAAGCCGTCTCTTGATCTGTTAGTTGCACACTGTCTCCCAAACAAAATCTGTAACATACAGTTTCTGGCTGTTTTTTCGAAAATAAGAAGACATGGAGAGGACGTAAGAGAAGGATCCGCCGCTTCACTTCTTAACAATCAAGTTACGTGGTGACTCCATTTTCTAGGTATGACCATGTTCAATTTGTAATTAGAGAGATTTATTTTTCATTTTCTAATGAGGATCACACGTGGTTCGGAGTCCACCTTAAAGCAGTAGGTCTCGTCCTTGAAATGACAACGCAATAGGAAGAATGAATATAATAGAGGATTCACACAACTATGAAATATATGTGTCTTACCGATATCAGTTAGACATTGCACACGGAAACTCCTCTCAGATTAAGAGCAATCAATAGATACATGCTAGGAATAACTAGGAACGGAATCGTACTTGGATTCAAAAGTGCAAACGATACGCCCGAGACTACCTAAAGCAACACCTACATAAGACATTAGATTCAATAAAACATAATAAAAAAAAACTAAAAGTCATCCAGGTGTATGCTAGGAATAACTCGGAAGGGAAACCATACTTGCATGCAAAGGCACAAAATAAAAAGTCCAACCCCTACATAAAACATTGATTTCCTACAGGAACGACAAACGTCTTGGAAAATCAGATGCATGTTAGGCATAACTAGGGGAACACCTGATTCAATTCATACGCGCAAAACGGTAAGTCCGACATACTTAAACCAACACCTACATAAGACATTAGATTTCCTATGGGAAGGAGACAGATCTTGGAAACACATAGATGCATGCTAGGGATAAGTAAGAGGCCATCCGATTGGATTTAATGCTGTGAAATGTAAAGTCCATTACACAAATATAGAATCCATTCCATAATATTTTAGAATCAATCCGGGAACGAGAGATGTCATGGAAAACGAGTAAATGTATACTAGGTATAAGTAGGAGGGTAAATTGCGGTCATGAACCCATTACATTAGATATATAGTAGCAAAACTCAACATAATGTCTTACAAGGCAGTTTATTACAAGAATATAACGTTACAACGTGATATGTATTGGGCAGGCCTTCATCCAGTAGTGAACAGACAATCCTTGAATATTATGATACCAACATTGTATATCTTCTGTTTGAAATATATTTTTCTTAACACAGACACATACAACATAAGTACGTATGTCTCTTCTCTTCGATAAAAATGTTTTACTTGTATATATATATCCGAACAAAAACACCAGAGGTGCAAAAAGTGGAGCCAAGTTCTTTAGCCCTAAAAAGGTGTGAAATGGGAGACGGATGAGCCAAGTTCCTTGGTGACAGCATGTAACAGGAACAAAGAAACTTGGCGCGAGGTGGCAAGTTTCATGATCCTCAAGCTATATGGGTGGTAGGGATCCTAAAACCCACTACGTCCACCGCCCCAACCCTAAGGCTTTTGCCAGCTCGCGCCAAGTTCCTTTGTTCCTGTTACATGCTGTCACCAAGGAACTTGGCTCATCCGTCTCCCATTTCACACCTTTTTAGGGCTAAAGAACTTGGCTCCACTTTTTGCACCTCTGGTGTTTTTGTTCGGATTTCATAGCTTTTTGTACGTGTATAATATATATACTCGCTCGCTCCGCCTCGTTTAGGTCCTCGCCTCCCGTAGCTGCGCCCCCAACTTCGAGTTTTTGGGTACTTACGCCCCTTTATCGTAACCACTCTCCAGGACACTGTGCTTCCATGTTGCAGATTTTTTCCCATACCCACCACCCGTGGGAATGAGAGGTTTATTGAAACATAGGGAAGCTTTGCCATATTTATTGTAACCTACTTGTGATGATACAGCAAATTTGCTTCCTGCTGGCGGCCCTAAAATCCACCACCACCAACCCTAAGGCTTGAACATCATCTGGTGTTTTGCTCGGATTTCACAGCTTTTCATACATGTACATATACACTGGGTTCGCCTCGCTGGGTGTGCTGCCCCAGAATTCCGTGTGCGCCCCA
>JAGDQP010041626.1:503-16830 GCA_022664845.1 Lepisma saccharinum | reverse complement strand
CTGTAACAAAAACATACACAGAACTGCTTCTGGAATTGTAATCCAAACATCTTCAGGCATAAGTGTAACAATAATAATAATAATAATAATAATAATAATAATAATAATAATAATAATAATAATAATAATAATAATAATAATAATAATTAAAAATGATGTTTAAAATATACGCTTTATTAAGATGCACTAAACAGTAAACAATAATAAATTGAATTTATCTTATGAATCGGAAAATAAAAGCATGGGTGCTCTTAGATATTTCGATTTTATGACAAGGTAAGCAAGAGCACCCACGCTTTTATTTTCCGATTCATAATATTAATTCAATTTATTATTGTTTACTTTTTAGTGCATCTTAATAAAGAGTATTTTTAAAATATTTTTTTTAATGATTTTTTCTGTATAATAGACGAATATTAAACTCCCTGCACTTCACGCTTTAGATGCGGCGTTGTGTGCACTTAAGGATAATTTTCAATTATATAATTAATTAATTAATTACAGTTAACTGGATTATTCTCTAGTATATCTAATGATTGAATATTGTATTGTCATCGGAAGCAAGCAAGTTTACAAAGTTTCAAAGAAATCGGATGATGGGTAGTGAGTTAAAAATCAATTACAAGTTTTGTACCAGAGAAACTTACAGAGCAAGTTAAGTAATACAAACCAGACTTAACAATTGGTTACCAGACTGAGGTTACAAATAACCTACCAAACACCTATATGGCAATTGAAGCAAGTACCGTACTTCGGAACAACTGTACCTACCAGTCTCTTGTTATGGTAATGTATTGACTGAACAATATTCGTCCGACTCAATATTTTTTTTTAATTTTTAATTTTATTTATGGCCTTTAGGCATCAAGATCCATGTCGGCATTTTTTTTAATAATCAAAAAATGGAAAGAATGAACTTAGGCATTTATTTCCCCAGCAAGTACCACGACAAGCCAGTACTAGAGGTGTTTGTGTAGTGAAGAGTTCAGAAAACTAACAACCCATCAAATAGCACCTCAATAGATGCCAACTTTATGTACGCAGGTAAATTTTGTGACTAGTTAAAATATTGAATTTTACCAGGTAACATTTATTGCAAACAATAGAAAAATGTTAACAAAAACTACTAAAATACAAGTAATAATGAACGACTAGTCAATAAATATTAATAATATAATAAACCAAATAAACTTACAAAATGAAGACATACATATCTACGTCATTCACGCGTTCTGGCATCTTACTATGTCAATTTTCAGTGACGAGGTAACTAAACTGACGTTAAAGAAGACTGAGATGGAAAAACACCATTATCCAAAAGAACAACAAATGAGATGATAAAAACCAGTATCTCATGCGTACTAGCTTGAACCAGTCGAAAACAAACTGTTCAAAATTCAAAATGAAGCACCACCAGACGCACACTCATGTACGTAAATGATGGAGCAATTACAATATAGTAATAGTAATTTAAATATAAAGCATACAAACGTTTATCCACTATGCCCACCTTTATGGAGGAAAGCACTTTTGGAAGTTTCCTGGTGTACCTTACTCCTCTGCTAAGTTTGGTCGAAAAAGCGCTCTGAACCAAGTATAGGTTTACTTATAAGAATTTTTAAGATTCAGAAAATAATTGTTAGAATAATTGTTGTCAGTACTCAACGTGCTTCTTGTAATAAACTTCTCGCGATGCTGAATCTTGCAACAGTGCCTTGCTTTCAAAAAATCTTAGAAATATCAAGAAAACTACAATGTATAAAGAATAGTGGTGAATATAGGTACCTATCATATCAAAGAAGAATAAAAAAATGTATGAAAACGGGCACCGAAGTCAGTTGTAGGGCTATGTAAAATTAATGCATAGAAGCATTATGTTTCATAATGAACTGCCTAATCATATCATAAAAATTAAAGCAGATTAACTCTTCAAGAATGTTGTAATTAAATAATTAATTGCAGGATCGTTTTATACCATTGAATAATTCAAGTCATATGAATTTTGATAATATTTAGAAGTCATGCATTTAACGGTGTAGACCACCCTCGCCATCTTGGTACGCACTTTCCATTGATTTAAAAGGGAATTGTTTTACTCGTCTTATATCTTTCAGGGCATAATTTTAACTTCTGTTTTCGCCCAGTATATCGTCATGTTCTCTTTTACTCATACTGTTTTATAGAAATGCAATATTTTACACACGAACAGTATAATTTCCCGTTAATATATTGTGATTTATATAGCAAACTATTAATAATACATTATACTTATATATTTGAAGAAACTTCACAAACCAAAACTATACAAGAGTCAAAATAAGCACCAAGACAAATTTTGTGAAAGCAGAACTTAAGCATTCAACTTCCGAAAGGCATACAATGAGTAAAACAATTCCCGTGTAAATTAATGGAGAGGTCATACCAAGATGGCGGAGGTGATCTACACCGTTAAGTAATAACTACAGATTCGTCAATAAGACCTGATTTGGTGTAAAAGTATTCATTATTACCTATACATATATGTATACAAGGTGAAACTGCACATAACAGTATCTTTTTCTTATAGTATTTGCCTTATTTGTAACTTACACATGATACTATATACTGACAAGTTTTATAGCTTGTAACTAATCTTGTTTAAAAAAAGTATTAAAGAACGATAAAATATCTGAATTTTATAAATTTCTGCTAAACAAGAATTTGTAGTGTAACTGTTCAGCAGGAAATATGCAGTTCGAATTTGAATTTCAACAACTTAATACATGAAAACTTTGTAGTCCATCCTCAGTCATTTTCTGTAGACCCTTATATATAGTAGTTCCTTAGAGTAATATAAATATAGTTGTTTTAGTTTCTTTTGAATATACAGACTTTCGTTTTACTTACATCAACATCCTAAAGTATACAGTACGGTACATATTTACTGTTCAGTAAAAATTGATAATGTAATTAGTATTTATATTTCGTCTTTCTTTCCTTTCTAATTTTAAATAATAATGTTATTAAATAATAACAATACTTACATGTCCTCATCATTGAAATGACGCAGATTAAATTAAAACTAAATAAACTGCCCAATATTTACATTAGGAAGTAAAATATGCCTTGTAACTTAGGTAAATAAATTTTCCAACAATGGCCTAAAACAGATAGATAATATTAACAATGTAACTAATTTTGAAAGTAGCTTGTTTAAAATATTTCTGTTGCTTTCTTTTCTACCAAAACCAAATAATATTCTTGGTCCCCTTTTACTTTCATTTGGTCTGACTGTCTGTCTATCTGCAATGTCTGGGCCAAATCCGGTGGAGCGAAGTTCAAGGACGTTGATTTATCCGGTCGTTTTGAATCTAGTGACAGGTCCTTTTCATTTCCTTAGCTTTCTCTATTGAAGGAAATTCACGCTAGTGCTCCTATGAAACCAACTAGAAAGAACTGATTTCAAATTCTTGATCAGTAACCTCGATGTATAGGCCAATATTTAATCTTTTGACCCTGAAACTGCAGATCCTTTTTATCTGGTTAGTTTTCTCTATTTTAGGAACTTACCATAGTTTTACTGTGTCTTCTTTAGTATGTTGTCCACCATAAGTTTATACTAGAAAGTTACTTCAGCTTTTTTTTTTATTTAAATAGCTAAGCCATTAAGAAATTTCTAGATTTTTTAACAATGTATTTAATTTAGCTTTCTATCTGGATATGACAATGTGAAATGCTCAAAGGAGACACCAGACAAAGAGAATACAACACTGAATTTTTACTATACTTGCATATTTTGAATATCATTGGCTGATGAGTTCTTTTGGATCGTGGCGTTGTTATTAACGGCTCCTGGGTTATATTGTCGGTGAGGACGTAAATTATTCGGGAAAAATTCAAATGTTTGATTTCGCCCTTAAGATGTCCTCCAACCATTGGGAGGCAATGGTAAATCCCATCGGTTCATCTTATGCAAGGACATCGTATCGCAACAAAAGAGAGAAACAAAAAGGGTGAAATCAGAAACAGCGAAACACTATATGAGCGAATGACAAAAAGGGCGAAAACCAAAAGAACGCATTATCAAAAGATCGAAAGAAAGAAATATTCTAAAGAAACATTGCTAAATTATATTGTATGTAGGGAGGATTATGTGGCATTCAATAACATGTACTCGTGTTCACACATGTCAGTTTATGTAAATGGTGTCTTTGTTTGATGAGGGTTTGATCAGTACAAATAGCAAATGAGAGTGGAAAATAGAAATAGAATTTTGAAAAGTCATACTCATATGCAGAGCTGAAATCGGGTCTTTTTTGGTGATCCGGCATGACAAGAACATAGCTGACTCGGAAGCCCGATTCTAAACTTGACCTGAATTACCCAGTTAACCGATTGATCTGGTCTGGGAACTTAATGAACTAGGAATTTTCTACGTTGTGTTTTCGTGCTCAGGGGTAAATGTCTCTTTTTCCAGTCATCCCTGAAAAAAAAAAACAAAAAAAAAACACTGTTCAAACTTAATGAAATAATTAAAACTCTGCCTTGTCTTTTGTCTTAGCGAGTCGAAATCGGGTCAGCAGATCACAAACACAGACCCGATGACCCTGCCGAAAAGTTGACTATGTGGTCCGTTTAACACTGTTTATCTGTGTACTTGTTATAGTCGTGCTAAAATCCGGCCTGAGACAGATTTCGAAAGGTCATTTTTGTTTTTTGTTTTTCAAATTCATTATTTCTTATCAAAATCCTTCTGTACCGCACAACCTGATCCAAATCCTTTGTCAAATTCTTTTTTCTCAAAGCTGAGCAAAACATATAGCCGCTGACGATAACAATTATCTTAGAACGTTAATTATAATTGAAACAGACACACCAATTACATGAACTAACATGACTGCGAACATGAGTGTATGTTATTCGATGTCACATACCTACATACGATATACTTTAGAATGGTTTCTTCAGAACATTTCTTCGTTTTTCTCTTTTTATATTTCGCCTATTACACAATGCGCTCTTTTAGATTTTGGCCTTTTCGATTTTGCTCTTCTTTCCATTCGCTCATTTAGTATTTTGCTCTTACCGATTTCGCTCTATTTGTGTCATTCTTTTTGTTTCGCTCTTTGGTCATAGAATCGAAGGATATTAGGGCATAAACATTGCACCACCACCAAATTGTTATTCCACCATCTTTGCATCCTAAACCTATAACCAGTGCATCCAGGAATCTTTACTAAACCAAGGTTATCCATCTAATCCGGTAACCAAGCAGGTCCTGCGTTCATCTTACACATTTAAGTTAATCCCATTCTTAGCACAAATCTGAAACCACCAGATATAATCGGCCAGTTGCATCTAAAACTGACCAAGATCAAATCCTGCATTTTCATTTACACTCCAATACGAACTAGACATAAGATCAGTATTTCGCACGAAACACAGATTATTTTTCAAGTACTTCCCAATCTTAGAAATTTACTAGTCCGTACTAATCTTTCCCCCACTGTCATCCTCAACAGATACTCACATATTCAAGAGGTCCTGATGTATGACCTGTCTCACCCGTATCACTTACTCTACGTACGGTTAGTGATCGCTGCGTCACCTTCAATTCCAGGGTACTTTCCACACCTCTAATATGGTCTACATTTTCACCTGCCCAATCTGCCATGCGATACTTTTTATGCAAAAAGTGGGATTAGGCATCCTTTCAACGTTAGAATCAACGATCACAGCTAGTTTTTGACCATCAACAAGCCAAATGCTTCAGTCTCCATACACATCTAATCCCATAACATCAGTTTTGAACTATTCTTTCGTGCTGCTGTAATCCACATTCTACTTGCTATGATGAACATCTCAACACACCGCCCTTAGGAAGAAGTCTTCATTCATGGTTTGAGAACAAGAACAAAATCTTCTACGCTTGCAATAGCCCGTAACGACCCAATTATTTTCACAATTCTCAAAATATTGTAGAATATTCTCTACAATATCATCAACCGTCTGCCACAGACCACTACAAATCAAAATGTGTTAAACGTTTCTTACTTATTTGGAACAATTTACAAGTAATATACGCAGGAAGGAAAGAATGAAACTCAACCATACCTACGAAATTTAGGACTGAATTTTACTTGTATATTTTATGTAAATATGTTTATGAAGACTCAATGAGTTTTCCAGGATCTAGAAGAGAACAAAAATAAATCAGAAAATATAACGTAGATAATCATATAGTGTTTCTGAAGTTATGAATGTATTTTAGAATAGTTTTTATGAATTATTCAGTTCTTCATTCACCACTACTTGAGGAAATTTGAATTTGATTACGTTTCACTGGCTCTAATGAAATCAACCAAGTTTGTACGTAAACTCTCAGGGGGACGGGGAAGCTTTAAAGATATCGGAAATTGACACTTCCAGTTGACGAACAGAATACACTAAACCTTTGTTAAACCGGAACTCGTTTAACCGAAACTTCGGGTTGTCTGGAACGATTTTCGAAACGGAAAAAATAAAGTAATTATTCGTGAGTTTCAAGATACCTATACATTATATACAAGTGATTGCATTTAATTAATTCCCCACATTGTAAATGTGCAGTGCTGTACCGTATTTGCCTTCAATTTATTAAATAAATTTGTTTTTTTTATAAGAGAAACCGTTTTGTTACTGTATTTATGTATTTACAGGCTCTTATAATATTAACAAATCGTAAATTTGGTTTATCTGGAACGGATCTGAAGTGTGGGTGTAGACGAGGAGAGAAAAAAGAAAAAAAAGTTACTGTAGTTTTAGACCAGGTCTAAGTTTAGCATTAAAACCGTGAATGAAAGCTCCTTCCCAGAGACGACGTGTGGATGTGTTTGTGGTGGGGGTTAGGGTATGGATTACAGCTATACGGAACTTGTCGTCGAAGTCAGCTTTGTGCAATTCCGCGTGTGTAGACACTGGTAAATCGGGTTTGTTGGTGTCAGTGATTATTGACACGGAGATTCAAAGAACCACCTGTTTCCCCTACAAAGAATGCCTTGCAGAGTGTGTATGTTAGACTATATATGACGTTTGGGGTTTTACAGGTTCCTTTGGGAGCGCTGTTACATTTGTGGGCGGGAATTGAAGACAAATGGGAAGGGTTAGTGTGGACCAGGATGTTTCTAAGATTGGGAGGATGCTGAAAAGCTAATTTCTGTTTGGTGGGAAAGACAGATCTGGATCGGGGTCAGATTGAAGTATATGGAAGTGAGAATGTAGGATTTGTTTGACTTTGGTAAGTTTAGAACGAAATTGTGTGATTAAGGGCGCAGGATTGGAGTGGGGGTTGGAAATAGGAACAGGCGGTGTGTGTGTGTGTGTGTGTGTGGCTGAACGTAGAATTTCTTTGGTTGCGAGGTTAAGTGGGTAGCCTCGGTTGACTAGAGCCCGCTGGAGGCGTTGGTTGTAGGTTTTGGTTGCGGATGTGGTGGAATTCAGGCGTTGTCCTCTGAGGGCACGGGATAAGGCTATTGCTCTTTTGGTGTGGTAAGTATGGGAACTTGACTAATGTAAGTATTAAATGTGGTTGGTTGGTTTTATATGAACTGAAGTGGTAAGGGTGTTACTTACCAAAGTAATGTCTACATCAAGGAGTCAGTCGATGAAGTTGCACTCAATTGCACAAAATTGATTTCGATGACGTCCACACACACGCAATTCCACAACACTGACTTAAGTAGACATTACTAGGGACACATTCCTTGATGTAGACATCACTCTGGTAAACAACACTCTTACCACTTCAGTTCATATAAAACCAACCAACCACATTCAATACTTACATTTTATAAGTCCCTATCCTTATCACGCCAAGAAAATGATTCATTTCTACCTTGCCCTAAGGAAAACGCCTGAATTCCACCACCTCTGCTACTGAAACTTACAACCAACGTCTCCAAGAGGCTCTAGTCAACCAAGGCTACCCATCTAACCTTCTAACCAAACAGATTCGCCATGCATCCTCACAAACTCAATCCATTAAAACCTCCAACTTACCGACGCCCAACACACCTGCTCTAATCACCCAGTTCCATCCTAAACTAACCAAGGTCAAACAAATCATACAGTCTAATTTTCAAATCCTCCAATCTGACCGAGACACAAGATCAGTATTCCCCACCAAACCTAGATTAGTTTTTCAACATCCACCTAATCTTAGAAACATCTTGGTCCGAATTCTTCCTCTCTACCACCCCAAACCGGCGTCCATACATGCAAGAGACACTTCTCCCACAATCTTTATCAATACTGCTAATGATCGGTACACTCTAAATCCTAAGGATACTTGCCCTCTAATGTTATATACAACCTTACCTGCAAGTTCTATGATGCCTTTTATGTGGGGGAAACTGGTGGTCCCATGAATTTTCGTATTAACATCCATCGTCACTTTTGCACTATCAACAAACCGGATGCCCCAGTCTCCTTGCACACCGAGTCCCACAGTACCAATTTTGATCTATATTTTCCGGTTGCCATAATCCACATTTTACCCCCTACGACCAGCATCTCAACCGTCTTTTGGGCCGTCTTTATTCATGCTTTATGCGCGAAAATATATTCTGACTTAACTTTCAATAACTCTAAACTTCCGGTTTTCTCTGCATTTTCAACACTTTTCCATCCACGATTCCACCCTGTACCTACATGCTATACAGTTGTTATTGTTCCAAGCTTCGGAAATCTACACTCTACAAGAGTCAATTGTTCTCCAAGTTTGATGCATCTTCCGCTACGTGTCGCCACCATGTCTTCAATCTTGTACTTTTCGAACACGTGCTCTCTTCCTCTACACATGGAAATGTGCAACTACGCACATGAAATATCGCAGTGCCTTTTATATATGGGAATATGTAAAGTTAAAGAAGAAAAAACAAATGTTATGGGCGGTAACCGCATGGCTTACCCACGTCCCGAATATATAAGCTGTAAGTATTGCATTTATTTTCTATCATTTTTCACATAAATGTACCTTAAATTGCCCTCCTAGCTTCCTTTGTGCTAGTTATATATATATATATATATATATATATATATATATATATATATATATCACTGTTGGAAAAGTTGTTAGCGTTGCTGACTACCGATTGAGGGGTCCTGGGTTCGATTCCCCGCGTTGCCATGAATTTTTTCAAGGTAGGGTCTGAAACGGTGCACACTCAGCATCGAGATTCAATTCAGGAGCTGTTATAAATAAAAGATAGTGGCGAACACAGTAGGAGCTTGGACTCTTCTCTCCCAATCCATCTGGGAAGCATGGAAGCAGAGGACCAATTTCTTTCCCCAGGGGAGAGGCCTCATCCAGTAATGGTTAGAATATGGCTGTGATTTATTATTTATTTATTTCTACCTTTTTCTATCTGTTTTACCACCCTATATACTCGTATAAGGTGGTAAAACAGGTAGAAAAAGGTTGAAAATAGGTACTTACATTATAGAATACCGAGACAGGCATACACGAAAGGAAAGTAGCAACGTTTCCCAAAAGCGTTTACTCATGTAAGGAGAGAAAAAGGAGAGAGCGGACTTATACGGGACTTGGGCTAAGGAGATGCCATGTTGCCACATGTGAGAAAATGACTAGATGGGTCAGAGGAAACATCAAATGAAAAAGGAAGTGCGAAGTTGGCTAGGAGCTGTTGTGGTGCTTCCTGAAGGAAAAAAGGCACTTCTCCTTATTCCGTATTTCTAAATGAATAAGAGTAAGAGGGAATCAAAAGAGGGGGGAAAACATAATATAATAATAAACCCTACCCAATCCTTCCTTAATAAAATCCGCACCTACCTCCAGCTCATTGACATCATGCTGGGCTGTCGCGTCCCACCGTCTCTATACTCTGTCCTGACAGTCCTGGAATTGCTAAAGTTTACCTACTTCCAAAAAAAATCATAAACCTGGTAATCTTGGCAGACCTATAGTTTCCAGTACTGGCTCTCCCACTAAAACAATCTCCGTCTTCCTTGACCACCACCTCCAACTGTTTGTCCAGGCTCTCTATTATTACATCAAGGACACCAACCTCTCCCTCTCCATAGTACATTCTATATATGATCCTCTCCTACCTGACATCATCTTAGTTATAGTTGACGTGACATCACTTCTGTCTGCCCTTCAACACCTTCTTGACACACACCCTAATTTTTGTAAACCAAGCGCACCATTTCTGCTTGAGCTAGCCCAGTTTGGCCTCACCACAAACAACTTCACCTTGAGAATCATAATTTTCTGCAAAATCAAAGTCACAGTCATGGGCACTCGCATGGCCTTCCTACGCCGACTTTTTCATGGGACGCCTGAAGACCCAATACGTCAACTCCACACCTCTCAAACCTTTCACCTGGCTTCACTATATCAATGATTCCTTTCTTGATCTGGATCCAAGGCCAAGAGTCATTGGAAACATTTCTGCAAAACCTCAATTGCAACTTTCCCGTCAAATTCACTTAGTCCTTCTTCAGGGAACACATAACTTTCCTTGATATGGAGATCTGGCTTAAGAACAATCAACTTGCGACAGGCGTTCACATCAAACCTACCAACAGTATTCAGTATCTCCAATTCAATAGTTCCTATCTTTACCATACAATTTTTTTTTCCTATACGTTTTTCCTTTCCGGTACACTCGCATCTGCTGATCTGATAGCCTATTCAAAATTAATTCAGTGCCTTCTCCTCAGCCCTCACTGACCATGAATATCCCAAACATCTCATCCAAAAAGCAACTGGACCGTTTTAGAAATCACCCTAACTTCAAACGGCCTCCCCGCAAAGCTCCCTCCGTGCTCCCAATCTTCTCACCCAGCACCACCCCAGCATTCAGGTCCTCCATAAGCTCCTGAAACTGGCGTCATCTGAAACTGAAAGAGTTTTTTCGTCGTGTCCCAAATTGATTACCTCAGACCGAATCTCAAATCAATTCCGGCCAGAACTGGACCAATCCCGCTCCTCCTCACAAACCTTGAAAGTGCAATAGATCCCGGTGCTGCAGCTGACCTATTTTTGATCCCAGTTTGACCTTCGAACGTCCTGTCACTCACAAGACGTACTCCTTCCGACACTCCGGTAATTGCATATCTTCCAACTTCATTTATCTCCTACTCTGTAACCTCTGTTGTTTCGCCTTTTGCATTGGAGAAACCCAAACACCTCTGGCAATCCGCATCAACAACCATCGCTACTCCTCCAAATCACAACTATCGCAACGTCCCTATACTTGAACACTCTTCTTATCACGAGTGCATTTTTGACGAATCCTTTCGAGTCAGCATCCTGAAAATTCTGAACCCTGACTCACTTGCCCAAGTTAGAAAGAGATAGGAGCAGACGTGCATCTTTCTACTTTCCGCCAACCATCAACCCGGACAACTACATTTAATCCCTGCAGCGCAGTTTCTTCTTCTTCTTCTTCGTTCCACCTCTAAATTTCACTTTTATTCTATTTTCCAATATTGTTTCTTTATTCTTCCTCTTTCCCCCTTGTATCTTTATTAAACTATTATGTCCCCTCCTCTCTGATTCTTTATTATCTTATTCCTTTAGAAAGTCCGTTACCTACTCCTAGCAATCTCCGCGCTTCCTTCTCCATTTGGTGTTTTCTCCGACCTATCTAGTCATTTTTCCGCCTACATAAACTTACAGCAGTGTTGCCGAGCAGCAGTTGGCAACATGACATCTCCTTAGCCCAAGTCCCGTACCAGTCCGCTCTCCCCATGTTCTCTTTTACATTGTGAAAACGCTTTGGCGAAACATTGATTCCTATTGGTTTTGTGAAGTTCGTCTCGGTATTCTATAATGAGAATACCTTTCTTCTACATTTTTCTACCTTTTTTACTACCTTATATATATATATATATATATATATATATATATATACATAACTAGAATATAAAAAAAATGAAGGAGAAAAAAGGCTTACTTTCGCATTGGATCACACACATTCACATGTACACGTAAAAAAGTTACTATATTTCGTGTATTCACACTTTTTCAAGGAGTGAGGAAGAGAGCGAAGTTCACGTGTTCACAAAGTACAAGTTTGAAGAGACAGTGGCGACACGTAGCAGACAAAGCATCAAAACTGGAGAACAACTGACTGCTGCAGCGCATAGATATCCGGAACTTGAAATAACAATAACTGTATAGCGTGTAAGTACAAGGTGGGATCTTGGATGGAAATGTGTTGAAAATGCAGAGGAAAAGGGGGGAGCTTAGAGTTATTGAAGGTTAAGGCCAGTGTTTTATTATCGCGCTCAAACCGTGAATAAAGGCATTCTCCCACAGACGGCGTGTTTAGTTGCTGGTCACAGGGGATAAAATGTAGATTATGGCAACCAGGAAAGATAGATCAAAATTAGTATTGTGGGACTCGGTGTGCAAGGAAACTGGAGCATCCGGTTTGTTGATAGTACAGAAGTGACGATGGTTATTAATTCGATGTTAAGAGCACAACTTGTTTTCCCACATAAACGCATCACAGAACTTGCAGGTTAGGATGTATATAACATTAGGGGTGTGACATGTACCCTTGGGATTGAGGGTGTACCGACCATTAGCAGTATTGATAGTGATTGTTGGAGAAGTGATGAAAATGGAGCAGTCCTTACATCTGGATCTCTGGCATGTGTGCGCCGGTTTGGTGTGATGGCAAGGAGGGATTCGTACGGACCAAGATGTTTCTAAGATTAGGTGGATGTTGAAAAACTAATCTAGGTTTAGTGGGGAATATTGATCTTGTGTCTGGGTCAGATTGGATAATGTGGAAATTAGAGTGTAGGATTTGTTTGACCTTGCTTAGTTTAGGATGGAACTTGGTGATTAGTGCCGGTGGGTTGAACTTTTGAGTGGGTTGAGTGTGTGAGGATGCACGGTGGATCTGTTTTTTTTACAAGGTTAGAAAGGTAGCCTCGGTTGACTAGAGCCTCTGGAGGCGTTGGTTGTAAGTTTCAGTAGCAGAGGTTCACCAATCTGACCCAGACACATGATCTACTTTTGCTGGTTGCCATAATCTACATTTTAACCCCCTAAGACCAGCACCTCAACACGCCGTCTGTGGGAGAATGCCTTTATTCACGGTTTGAGCGCGATAATAAAACCTGGCCTTAACCTTCAATAGTCTAAGCTCCCCTTTTCCTCTGCATTTTCAACACATTTCCATCCAAGATCCCACCTTGTATTTACAGGTAAAGTTCCGGATATCTATGAGCTACAACAGTCAATTGTTCTCCAGTTTTGATGCTTTGTTCCCCTTCTTGTCACCACTGTCTCTTCAAACTTGTACTTTGTGAACACGTGAACTTCGCTTTCTTCCTCTCTACTTGAAAAAGTGTGGATACACGAAATATAGTGACTTTAGTTATGTGTACATGTGAATATGTGTGATATAATGTGGAAGTAAGCTGTAAATATTATCCTTTTTACTCCTTCATTTGTCTTAAATTTACCTTATGTATATATTCGATGAGTCACTGCTGCAACTTGTCGTTCCTTGTCCTACTTGGAACATGTAGCCATTCCAGAACATTCATAAATGTACGTCCAGAACATTTATTAATATTTGCTTTAATAATATGATATTCTTCTATTTTACAGGCATTCTCGGGAGTACGTAAGTAGTTATTAATAGTGATATGGAGGTGCCCATCTATGCTGCTGGCTGATGTAAAGTCGCACCTGGTTTGTTTCTTTAACAACTGTTCCAGTGCCAGGTAATCAATTTGGGGACAGACCACTTCGCTCTGTATCTAATAAGTTACGACTACCACTGGCAAATTTTCTATATTACTCATATCACGGGCTCTGTGCAATATAACTGACGACAAAAGCTTTCTGTAATTTCTCGAATATTTGTGTTTACTATCACCCCATGCAAATAGTCATAGAGCAATATTGCACTTAAAACTTCTGGCGAAACTTATATCTGACCGCGCACACGGATGAGTCACAAACACCATCTCATTGTGTCTTTATTTTCTGTCCATTGTCTCTTTTCTCTGTTCCTGTGTCTTTATTTCCTTGTTCTGTTGCATTTTCAAGAAGCGTGTCACATGGCACAGCAGAAAACACAGGAACAACAACGACTTCTTCTTCTTTTTCTTCTTATTATTATTATTAAGTAGATAGGAAGGATCATTCTTAAAAAAAAACGATTTGGTAATAAGTCATAAATAATCCGTGATTGTTACAAATACCTTATTAGAATCTTGGAATTTAAGAATGGTTGAGTTGTAAACGGAAGAAACTTCATTCTTTTGTGGAAATGGTTTGAGATATACAAAGTTTAATGCTTATGTGGAGACACCATGTGGTGTAAGTAGGAAAACGTTCCGAGTCTCCTACATGCAGTAGTTCGTCGGTAAGGTTCGTAATAGATTGAAATAGGAAGAGCCTCCAAAATTTATTTTATGTTGCGTACAGTAAGAGCCTACTAGGTAGAACCATATAATTACGGGAAGAGAAAATTGTGTGTAGTTTGGAGGGAAACTCCAAACGGATTGTCCTTGTTAAAACATTGTTGCATATTATTTGATAATTGATGGTTAAATTATTTAAGAGAAATGCACTTTTTCTTACAAAAGATAAGTTTGTATTGGTCTTGAACGATACAAGTATTTGGTATACAGATCTAATACACCACGATATGTTGTAGTTTCTGATTTCATTGACTGTCTGGTCTGTAAGACATTCACGCTTACATAGGGGAATGCGAAACTGACAAGCCTATTTAAAAACCAGAGAGAGAGAGAGAGAGAGAAAGAGCGAGTATTAAAAGACTAAAGAAATACGTCTCGAAAAATTGAAGCAAAAGAGTTTCGTTTAATTCTATAGAGCTATCTTGCAATATAAAATGCATATTATATAGCGTGTAAATGTCGCGTCTAATACATCAGTGGTTCAGCGTTGTTACAACGTGTTTATAGAATTTCAAGTTTTAACCATTCTTGTAAAGGAACGAATCGGAGAACTCAATCCTATTAAAAACAAGACTTGCAAACAGATAATCAACTGTTGTTTCCGTAAGCAATCAACTCAATTACTAGATCTCACACTTCAGCAATTGAGGGACTTATTTATAAAACGGTATATTTTGAGGCAAATTCTTTAGTAGGGGTAGATAAACGCATTTCTCTGCGAGGGTAAGCATTATAATTCTGTGAAAGATCTTGTGTTTTGAAAATTCACATAATTATAGTGCTCGCCCTCCGAATAAAATCCATTTTTGACGCCTACTGAAAAATTTGCCCCAATTGACATGTGCTGGTTAGAAAATAAACTCGCAAACGGTTAGGGATTTTTTTTAATTTGTTTGTTACAATTACGCTTTGATTTAAAAAAAAAACGTCAAAGAAAATTCTCACTTGGTCTTAGATTTTCTTGACTATAAAATTACACTCTCTATAACGACATTGACATCTTACAGATTCATCCTCCCGTTTTAATGACACCCATTTCTCCGAAGACAAAGAAATTTCTCTGAAGACGGAGAGCGGTGATACATTATTTTAAAATTATTTTTCTTTTTAAGTTATTTTAACCTGTAAATGATCAAAATTAAGATCAATAAGATTGAATGGAAAATTATGAAACTTTAGTTAAGGAGTTTTATCCAGATAAGACTTTATTGTGTGCTGTTGAAAATTCAGGATGGCAACACATAGTGGCTACAAAATATAATATATAGCACATTATAAATTGGGAAACTTTGTTAGAGTTGTAATCTTGTTAGTTATACTTCTGATTTGATTTAGTTTGTTGATATTTCCTTCTTAATTATTTGTGACTATTGGAAGGTTTGTTCAAACTAACGGACTGAATAAATAAAGCTTCACATCTTCTTGATTTTTAAGCCAATGTACTATCTTATTAGCACATGCTTCGTTTCAAAGTACGTCAGAACTGCTTCTTTGGTTTCACTCTCTCATTTGTTACTGATTCGATGGGTCTTCCCAAAGATAAACTGGAAGCAAGGGGAGAGGAAGATAAGTTTTCTCTGGATCACGCCGTAATAACTTTTGATGATATTCTCAAGTTATTGTACATTTATTTAGTACTTGAATAGGGTAGGGATGGATTGTGTGTTCAATCATTCTACAACTCTTTAGAAGTTAACATTGCCATAATTTCTGTAAGAGGTTTTAGTTTTGCTCACTAAACGTTACATATTATTATAACTTTGTAACAAATCCTATACTATTTGTACAGTAATAATCATTATCAGGGGGCAGGTTTCTGTCAAACGCGGCAGACTTTTCAAGCCAAGTTAATTAAGCCTTCTCCATTAATCCTAATCTCATGTTTGTCATTTTT
>JAGDQP010041624.1:0-16831 GCA_022664845.1 Lepisma saccharinum | reverse complement strand
TTGACACTGCTATGGTCAGCGGCAAATCACCAATAAGTTCAGTCAGTGATTCAAATAAATCTGAAGCAAGACGCAGATGGAAACAAGGAGTAATACCGATAACAATAACAAATCAGTAGCAAAACGCTTTGTCCTGGCCCAGTGAAACAAATGTTCCGTTCAATGTAAAAGTAGTCAAATCGTGAACTTCGTAAAATCCATGTTCTATGTACTCTACGTTCCATTTTTACTTTTTTGATCTCCCATATTCATGAACTCAAGAGAATATTATTATGTGAAAAGAAAGGAAAGGATAATGTTTTCCCGTCCTTTCTTCTTCGTTGAAAACTGGGACATTTATGCGTCACGAGAATTATTTTCGGGATACCGGGACGCAGATCTCAATTCCGGTAGGTCCCGAATTTTCCGGGAGGAATACCAACCCTATGTGTAAAACACTTGAAAATTATACGGAATTCAGTTACATAATAATATAGTGTTAACATTTAGGACTGAATAATTAATAGCGCTCAGCGGGATAGGCCATCACTGTCTCTGTTCAGTAGAAACCTATTCACAACATTTGATTTAGCTGCAGTAGTTTTCATGTATTCACGTAAGTTTTCCAAACTTAGAATCTTCTTCATAGAAATATGATTTGATAAATTCCCAGAGAAATATTAGTACGCTCTGACGCTTCCTCTCCATTGGCTCCGCCTTAATCTGATATCATTAACAGTCTCTTTCTTGAATTTCACTAACATTGTAAATTAGTGTTACTTTCGCGATTCTTTATTCTTACTTAGTGTTTCTGAAAGAAGTAACATATGAAAAAGTATTGTGAAACTCAAATTTGAAAAAGAAACAACATTTCGAAAACAAAAGCAAGGAAAGAAGTTGAATGTTGAACTTTGTTCGTATATTCTTTCGCATTGAAAGAAGGGCGGTATTTGCCCCTTTTGATCTTCCAGCGGCTACGATCGCGAAAACACGTAATCATTTCCAGGTTTCCAATTCAATTACCAAATTGGCATTTCCTGTCCGAGTTTTGAAAACCATTACGCGTCGTCATATATTAGACACGTCATCGGCAGGTAATGTTAGCTACACAAAAAGAGAAAGAGATACGTCACCGATTGCGAAGAAACCTGCAATGATTCTTTTTCATCTCTTCGTTTTCACATTCGCCTTTCACCTTGGGTTCCTCTCCCGGACTGTATTTTTCTTTCTCCATTTGCCTCCAGTACAACGGCCTATTCATCTTCTGGTAGACAGAAAGGGTTTGTCCGCATTGATGCTTTCTCTCTCTCTCTCTCTCTCCTCTTTCCCTCCATTTTCAGTTCCAAGAACTACTCAGAGCATCATACATGATTCGTGACATTAAACTGTAGTGGATTGCGAAATCGTTAAGTTTGGTGTGCTACAATACTACAATGAGTGGACTAGAAGACCCAACGCTGTGTTATTTTTTTTTTTTTTTTACACTAAAGGAAAACAGTGTTGTCAGTTCATGGAAACTCTTAAGATACATTCTAATTGATGAGTTTAGATCGTAAATATTAAGGATTTCACTCTTAGATACAATAGTCGGGAACATATGGTTTGAATTCCACTCATTTGTACAGAAATTCATGTTTATCCCTCGCTTCGTCGCTCTCAAGACGAAAAGACGTAACGCATTATTTGTAATTCTACAGGAGAGGGATTTTTGTGTTTCTTTTTATCACAAGAGCCGTAAATAAAAAATAAAAATATATTTGTATGGTTTAAATTGTTTTAAAATCCTTATAAGGAAGTCATTCAGTGTCATAGATTATACATTGCATCTACTTACGCTCACTTCTGTTTCTGTATTGCTATTAATACATAGTGTGGTTGTAATAAGGTCATGAAAAAGGGTAAATAGAAACAGTAAACTATTATAAAAGCAGCCGAAAGCTTATGCCAGATGGCTACTGCATTTCAAAAGGTAAAATATCATCATGCCATGTGAACTTTGTGGTGGACAAACACCGTGTGCGTGGTTTTTTTGGGGGGTTCTTCCGTTTCCTCCCACTTTCTTCATTTCACCAATTCTCTTATCATCATCATGAGCCAAAGTTGCCTAAAGGCCTTTCAATAAAATCCAATTGAATTCAATTAAAATTTCATATTAAGTACCATACCATATCATATTAAACTTAGTGTATATTGTGTAGAAGAATTGAGAACATTAAAGGCACTTTCTGGGAAGGAACATTGAAAATGATGAACACATCGAAAAAAATACTTTCATACCTAATAAAGTGAATATACAACACTTAGATTATTTAGTATAGAATAAATAAACAGATTACAATATGAACTTATGCTAAAATGCTGAAAAGTGACTTTTAATATTTTCATAACTATTAATGAAAACTAGAAACGACCCCCGGGTGGCCGAGAGATTAACGCGATCGTTTTCTGTGCGTGTGGCCACGGGTTCAATTCCCGTCTGGGTCTCTTGAACGGAGTGGTTCAGAGCCCACTTTACCAAAAGCTATAGGTCCCGCCCATAGAAGCTCGCCAGCTCATTTAGGGCGTTAATAACAATTCAAACAAACTAGGAACAAAAAATGGTATTTCAACACTCAATGATTTACAAGAGTTTTTGAATGTTTATGGGTTTTTGGCATCTCAGGCCGAGATAGAGTAAGATGTCGGCCAAAACCTTTCTTAAGGTACCATTCCGGCATTCACCTGGTGAAACTGAGGGACTGTTTTATATTTATAGGCCAGTGATTTGTAAAACAGGACATGTTCAGGTAGTTTCACAGAAGGAAGAAGAACTTTACATGTAAAGGAAATCTTGATTTGACAAAGTGAGTCTGTATAAACAGTGTACGTACAAATACTTGATTAAAGCAAGTACCAGTGTTAATGTGTAAAAATGGATAGAATAAATATTGTGCTATGCATATTCACTCATTTTGCAGGCCGCTGTAGGAAAGTACCGCTGCCTCTTAATGCAGTCCCGTCTCTTACGGTTGATGTTCATCAGCGAGCATTAGATCTGGGGAAAAGGGATGGAGATAAACGTGATTTGGGCCTTATTGTTTAATGATTATACTTACTATCTTTCGCAACTGCAAGGTGTGACTGTGTAAATCCTTAAAAAAAAAACTAACCTGACCTGAGCAGTATTCGAACCAGTGTAGACAACTTAGGTATTTTATAGCTAAGTGTACTTTTAATATTCAACTAATTACCAGAAATCCTTCGTTACGTTGTTAAAACAAAACTTCAACTATTTTTCTATACTCTGTAACTACAAACCCTCTTTCCCTAGGTAAATTTAATAGCAATAATTAATGTTGACAGCATTGGACTCATGGCTAATTGGTACGCAGTGCCCAATTTTCATCACATCACCAAATCGTTTGTTAACTCAAGGCTGCAGATTGATAGACAGAAGAACCAAATCTACATACTGTACCTCTTCTTTCACAATTTTCAATTGTAAACACGCTAAAAGATACGAATATATGAATCTTCTTTTCTTCCCCTATCTTCCGTGCTGTTGTCAGAGTGGCGGCAGTCGTGTCTTAGAAATCGCGTACCTGTGAAATCGTTTTATCATGACTCTTCATCGAGTACAGTTATCTGGTCTTCTTGGAAAATTATACTTGACTCAAATCAACCGCAGCAAATCTTAAAAGAACAGCACTCCTCCCTGCACTTCTCTCCATTGCTTTATTTGGATGAATCACAGTTTTTTTTTTATTGTTAGATAAAAAGGTGAAGTAATTTAAATATTACACACAGAATAAACGAGTTGGGTTTCACCATTTACGGTTAACGCGTCCTCTTCTTCGAAGAAATATGTTCAGTGGCGTAAGCAGTATTTCCTTGAGGAGTGAAGACTCTTTCTTATACAGAAGTTATTAACTTGTTTATACCTCGAACTCTATACGTAGTCTTACAAATGTATGTTTCTCATTCTTATATGACATAAATTTGTTTTCGTATATCAGCGAACACGGAGACACCGGTTCGTTTGCATATCAAACGCGGCAGGTAAGTGACCGTGTGTATGCTTTGTGTTTGTGGTGTTCCGAATTAAAGCGTTAATATAGTAGCAATCTTTAGTGAGTTTCTTTTGCTGTTTTCTCTGCACATCAGCAAGCGAATACCGGTTTAGTGCTTTTTCGGTTAAATTTAAGAACATTACCTTATCGAACTGTTTTAGCACATGCTGTAGAAATACTAGTAATTAAGACAGCTTTGCAAAAGTTCTGTGTTTTTAGTGGACTCTCCCCACCCCTCCACTCGCACCACTTTTTTTATTCTCTTTTAGTTTCACATTGTTCATCAGTCCATCCATAACACATGCCTCAATAAAAGCATATAAAAAAGGAACTTGTTTGCGATTTGGATTGTGCGACTACGAATTATCTTTTTGTTATTTGTTCAGTGATTCTGAAAGCGGCAGATCCTTATCATTTGGTTACCTTTCTCCATTTTGAGAATTCATTTTAGTGCCTTAGTGAAAGCAGGTAGAGAGAAACGTATTTCAGATTTGAGTTCTGTGACCTTGATTGATTGGAGATTTATAAAATCTGATTACAGTAAAGCTGGCAGGTCCTTTGAATTATGTTAGTTTTCTCATTTGGAATACTCACACTGGTTTCACTGTCAGTGCGCTGTTATCAGGTCCTCACTATGTTTGTTCTATTAACTTATTGTGTTTGTTTTAAGTAGTTTTATTGTTATTATCATCATCGTCATCAGCAGCGTTCTGATGAAGGCGGTATGTTCATCCCGATCATGCCTTTCTTTTATGCTTTCCTTTTAATCTCAGCAAAGATTATCTTCTTGAATGCTGTTAAGGAGTTAGATTTGTCTTCTTGCTCTTCGTCTTTTTCTCTCAAGGCCTCAACCATACCTTCAATTGCATGTCTCAGTATACAAATTCATACCCAGAATATTTGCAGGAACAGCTTTCGAATTTCGTACAACGAAAAAAATATATCTATTTATCTAGTTAACTAGCTGGCTGTAGTAAGATCGTATTGCCACCCAGGCTTGGAGACGTCATTTTGAACTATATGCAAACGTTTAATTTATATTTGAAACTTTCGAACATCTCAATTTAATTACTGCTACAATGAAATAATTTTAGGAGGTTGCGGTTGGTGAGTCACCAATAAGGACTTGGCACTCTACAAGAATCCCCGTTGGCCACTGCTGGATGCTTTTGCTGTAGGCGTACAAAATTTTAAAATAAAAAGCTTTTTTGTTACACGCAGTAGTTATTTACTGTAACTTTTTTTTTTCTTGTTTTTGCATGAAACGAGAACGGTCTACCAGATCATTGCAAATTATTTAAATGTAAGACATGGCAACACTATTATGAGGTGTATTTATAACAGTCATTTAATACGTAAGCACGCACATAAACTTATACTAATTCCTCTACACTAAGTCACACACATAAATACTTACATACTTACACTCGTTCAATAAATGTTATCTACAAACATAATTCCAGATTATATCGCAATCAGCATTCAATGATCGTTCTTGCTGCTATACAAGTCAACGTTGAAGTAACTATTAAAAAGGAAAAAAGGAAGCCAATTGCACCTTCGAACACTATCTGCCAGGTCATTAATGTCTTCCTTGCTGCAAGAACCACAAGTGGCAACAATAAATTGGTCGAATGATTAATCTCTGACAACCTGTAGGACTGCTGTGAAGTCATTTGCATTGTATGGTGCATAACAATTATAAATTGTTCTCTCTCTCTCTCTCTCTCTCTCTCTCTCCTTCAAGCCTTTGTTGCATTTCTCTTCTTGTCCAAAGAATATTTTTATTCCAGTCATGTCCGAACAATACTGAAGTGTTGATGTGTTTGATAAACTTATAACACACGCGTTGGCTTACTGTTTTGGAATATTAAAGACATTGTAGCTGTGTGTTTTTTACTTGCGTTAAACCTGTTAACTAAAATTACATGCACCCCACGAGTACGCGAAAAGACATACTTTTCTATAAAAAACATTCATACTAAAAGGTAAAAAATAATTTTGTTTAAGCATGACTAAAAGGAAAAGCATGGGGCGCGCTCTTATATACAGTCACTTTATAAATTCTTGAATTGACGCGCCCCATGCTTTTCTTTTTAGTCATGCATAAAATAATTTTTGCATTTTAGTACGAATGTTTTAAGAAAAGTATGTCCTAATTCTTTTTTTTTCGAGTTAATTCGGTGTTCGTGTGACCCAAATCCTAGTGTTCTGCAACCAGTCAAACGACAGATCGTTGGAGGCTAGTATTTATTTTAGGATAATGAAGTCCGCACCCCCAATATTGTATTTATTACCAATAAACGTTCCTATCTTCCTTCTTTTCCTATATAAACGGAGTACTGATGAATCCAACAAATAAATTTTAGTTTGTTTCTCAAACAATATAATAAAAAAAAAATGTCTATAGCTTGAACAGAGAACAATATTCAATCACTGACATTCCCAAGATTATAACATATGCGTCATGAAAACAACACCCCAACTTCCTCTTCTTCTGCTCGCTATACTGTTTTTAGTATCGTTGCGTGCATAACTATGTGTGTGATTTTGGTGTTTCTTCACTAGTTTTTTTAATTAGCACAGTTCTTATTAATTGTGCGGCACATGAAGCAATTTTATAGTTTGCATGCGACATTAAATCTTTTCTTTATTCTACTTACGCAATATAGAAATACAATAGCTATTATCGTACTGTAATTTCGACTATTATTATTGTCAATAATAATAGTGATACACTAATTTAAATCATAGGATTAATCGAATACACTATAAAAAGTGCACTGCTTATACACTTTAAATTATCTTTCTTTATGTAATTTTGCGATTTTCCGCATTATATATTGAAGTTGGATGCAGAAATTGAAGCAGGCGAAGTTTGGTAGGGCATTTATTGTGTAGAAAATATAAAAGCACATAGAAATTATCAAAAGTTAACTTACATAAAGTGCACAAGAAGTGAACCTCTTAAGGAGTGGACTGTGAGAACTGGAAAACTGTTAAATTTAGAAACTTTGAATTTGGAATGCATATTCCTTAGAACAAAGAACAATTAATGACAATATTACAAGTTACCCCAGTGTTGATTTTATTCATCGTGCACCAATAAGCGGGCAAAGTCTATTTGTTTGAACGCCACACAACTCCACACCCCTCGACGGATTGGAAAAAAATTAGCACATATATTCCTTAGGACCTAGGAGTAGGGTTGCCAACCACAAATTTTTATAGAACCAGAAATTTCAAAGGTATTTCAGTTTCGTAAAATCTCATTTTTGAATTATGGGTACATTTAGTTACTATTTGAAGCTGTGATTGACAATTAGGAAGACAATATCATTCATACACTTACTTTTCATTTAACACTTCGTATAAAAAATAAAGGAACCATTGCGTGAGGATATTTCATAAGTTAAAACTTTTACATACATTTGAAAGAGTAGTATCTGCTTTTGTTCATTTCGTATGTTTCATACTCCTACACATTAACTCACATACAAAATGAACTTATAACCAATTTTGTCCGGGAATTTAGTCCTATGAATATTTTTCTCAGAAGATGAATTGTGTTCTGTGAGTTCTCTTTCAAATAGGAAGCACTTTCTTTTACGACTTTTATAGTTGGATTCTGGTGGGATGAGATAAGGTGTCGAACAGGCACCTCCTCTCTGGATGTGTTGTTATGTGTTCAACCCTCTCATAGTTGTTCTAATATAGACAAGACTACAGTGTAACAATGAAAAGTATCTTCCACTAAGACATCGAGAACAATGCTAACTTCTCTTTTCTTCTGCTTGTATTTTCCTGCATCCTACGGTTTTTGTGTTACTTTCTTCATGAAATCTCCTACCTATATCAACACCTGATAATTTTACTCCGAAGTCCGAAGTACGTTCAATCAAATTTTATATTAGAGCTTTGTTTATAGCTTCAGGTGTAATATAATTTAATATTCTCATTCTTCAAATACGATATATGAATATAGAAACATTTGGAAACAGCTTTCAGTGACTTGGTACTTTAATATTGTGAACCACTGGCATTGAGGAAATGCTAATACTAACTTCAGAGCAGTAAACACATCATGTAATATTGTCCAGGCTGAACTGGGATAAGAAGACTTCCTGGTGAAATTCATAAATTAAATGTTGGGTTGACTTAAGAAGTTCATCGCCTGCGATAGAAAATTAGTACTTAAGGCTACTTAATTAGTAGTGACGAGGAAGTTTTCCTGTCCTCTCACATATTTTCGCACTATGATGTATACAGTTAAAGGACAGTGTGATGTCCACAAAGAAATTCTCTGGATATAGACCTGAATCTATTACGTACAATTGACCGAAAATCCACAAAAGTTGTCGCTCATAATTAAAATAGGAATGGTCAGATCCGGATCCAAGAGGATCCAGATATTTGTTACTGCGGCGATGAACTTGAGAGTTCCATAAGCCATAGGGTTAGTTAGTTAGCGTCCTGTCTATTGCGCAATCACAATCTTTACGTCGAGATTTCCCCTTTATAACTTTGCTCAAGTACAATCGTTGGGTATAACTTCGATTGTGATTCGATAAGCTGAGATGTCTTTCGTCGTTATTTGTGAAGATATGATGTCATTTGTAATAGTGCTGCGCGAGTATCTGTAGCTCCAAAACTACGCATGTTAAAACATTTCTTCAAAGGAAATTTTTCTTGTTTCCTTTCGATCACCATTTAATTTATGGCTCTAACTTTCTAAACACCCTATATAAGGAATTAATCTAATATGTTTTACCAATTTAACAATGACGGGAATAGTTTTGACAACTCTAACAAATTCCGCACTGTGGCAATTATTGTAGGCATCAGAAACAACTGTTTAAATGCGACTGACATCCGTGCAGTATCAAATCTTTCGGAAGGGCATACGAATGCGATCCAAGCGAGAAGTACAGTATGTTTATATTTCTATCTTTGTACACGTTGAGAGGCAACATATCCTGTTTATCGACCTCACAGTGTTGACTATTATAGAAGCTTCATGTATAACTTTCAGTGAGACAAGATTTTGCTCGGTTCGCTTAAGATGACCTCACACACCTCACTCACCACTTCCACGCGCGTGTATGCAAAGTGTCTGGCCATGACCGTCTCAAGGTTGTTCCAGAGCCTAGAGCGATCCGGAAGCGAGAATCCGGAGGTTCCCATCCTTTCCCGCTCCCCCTCCTTCTTTCATCCTGAATAATAGATATCGTCATGCCAGAGGAATTTTTTAAACAATTCAAGAGTACATATTATTTTGTAACTAAAAGTACAAATGTTTACTCTTTACAAAAAGAAATTAAGAACTAAAACAAGTCCTCATTATCACCATGAAAGGCGCAGGATATGCAGTGCTAATATATGGACATCCAGCTTTCTAAACTGTACGCTAAAACTATCATCTCCTGTGGAAGTATAGTTTCTTTGAATTGATTAAGTCCTAAACGAGCTTCAAAGCTTCTAAGGACGGAGTTTACTGTTTTTGTTGTTGAATGCACTCCGAATTTAGCGACTCGCCACTGGGGTTGAATCCGACGAAACGGCGCGTAAAATAAATGAGCGGGCTATAACAATTTGTCTAACCTCAAGGCCTGTAACAGTTTTCAAAATCGTGAAGCATGTTCATTATTCACATCGAATAACAATCAAAGTTTCAATCTTTTTTTCTGTTTTAGCGAGCCCATTACATCTTGAAGAGCTATTATCAGATTTTTTTTCAGGGTTGTACTTCTCTGTAATGTAGCACGTTACGACTCGAACGTTGTGATACAGTCCTTGGCCGTAAGACCCGCAGGAATTTTGAGGTGAACTAGATTTATCTTCAGATCCAAGTAAGACATGTCTAAGTGATATAAAAAATCTTGGGTAGATATCTGGCAACCCGGGCATAAGTTGACAAATTTAAAAGGTCGTGTAAATTCGGCCACTGTGGAATGCTGGAAGAAATAAACCTGGACAAACTTACTCTAATTGCAGCGCTGCAAGAACTAGCCTGAACTGAAGGGTATCTAGCGTAGCCCTGTGGCCGAGAAGATTAAGGCACGTGGTTCTCTTACTTTTGATTCCCTTGTGCATGAGTTCGAATCCAGGAACTACCAGAACATTTGAGCTTTTTGCAGCCACGTCGCAACGTTTATTTGTTCTCTATGCATTGGAAAATAGTATCCACATTCAAGGTCACACAAATTATGGTGGGGTTAATATATATAGAAAGTATGTAGAAAAATACACTTTCAGTGGTACCAGTCCTTGTATTATGCGAGTTAGTGTACAGTTTGTATTCCATAAAATTGCTTATGTGTTTCATAATTCTTGCCCGTTTTCTTTTAGCCATATGTTTATCTTTCACTACTACTACAATGCACCAATCAGTACAGTTTTTCTGTTTTTTATTATTTTCAGTTTTTTATTTCTTCGGAATTGTCCTGTGCTTTTTCATTACGTAACAATTTTGTACCTAGGTTTGTATTCTCCGTCCTGTTTACATTTAGAAAGGTTCCTTTGTATTATCAATTGAACTGTTTGTAGAGTTCAATTTTATGACACGCGGAACAAAACTCCATACAAAATAGTTAATAGGTCATTCTTCTCAGAAAGTACCATTGGAAGTTACGGAGAATACTATCTTTTATCTGTAACGTAGTATACGGTTTTGTCACGAAAGCTACAATGATTAAGTTTCAATCAGCAAAAAGAAAGTTCAGGAAATTCTAGTATTTTGAGGTACGGTACGTACTCTGAATTCCCTTATACTTCTGCTTTACTTCAAAATTAACTTACAACAAACTGATTGATCCTCCTTGCTTTTAATAGGGTAAATTATCTAGAGTTGAGTTTTTATATTCCTAATTCCCATGGAGATTCGAATTGAAACTCTGTATGGATTGAAGACTTAATCAATTAGCAAGGTCAGGGTCTATTATGTTAAAATGTCTTGTTGAAAAATGGTTTCTTGATTTATAAAATGCATAGTAAATAAATTGTAATTTTTATTGTAGGTGCATGTGTGGGGTTCGAACCCGCATCTTCGTCGCCAGTTAACCAATATTGGGCCAATATTGGCCTGACATCCTGTGCTGCTAAGGTTCATTTATGATACCCAAATCTGCAGTATTTTCTTCAAGTTCGTCTATTTCCCTTTTGATACACGCTGTATAATAAATTCTACCCATAATTAACAATGAAAGCATAGAGACACAATGCTACAGTACAATAACAACGATACCACAATAGTTAAGCTCTAATGATACTTGCTTTATTCTTTTTCCATGAAGGTGTGTTCTGAATGAAGTAAAGCCCACAATTATTGTATACAATATACTAAAATAAGGCAATTTGTAATCGGTATTATAGTTAGATATACTCATATCTTGGTTCAGGCAGATGAAATGAAAAGACATAAGCATTTGTATTTTCCTATTGCTCTCGTTGGTTGGAAGATGAGACCCATAATTTTAAAGTGGTTCCAAATCATCACCACGGATCGAACTCGGTATTCCTCGGTTAGATGACGACGGACAAAATCACTCATTCTACCAGCCACGGTGGTATTCATCCCTGGTTCACGGGGTTCCCAAAGTTTTGACTTCAAATCTCGGCTACCTTATATATGTTTGTGGATTTCATAAATTTAACAGCTTACAGAATCCATAATAGACGAAGTCATTAGTTTTCGGTTAATTTCGCAATATTTCTCCTTCGGAAAATTTAGATCACTTACAGATCCTGCACTTCAATACAAAACGAACTAGTTTTGAACACAGATGTGGAAAGTTTGGAAAGGGATATTGTATTGAAGACAGTTCAAGGTTTGAACAAGTGTACAACAATTACCCCTCACCAAAAAAAACGATCACGATAGATGAGTCACATGACTAGATATTTGCAATCCTAAAGACTGCAAGTGTGTGATTTGTACATGTGTTATGCTTATGTGTTGGAGATGAACATTGACTTGTGTTTGGACTTAACAAAAATGACCTTGGTTTTAATTACAAAAAAAATGCTTTGGTTTGAAAAACAATTAAAAACGGAATTCAAGATAAAATATAGTTGTTACATGTGAAACTACTATAATAAATTTATATAATTTTTAAAGTTTGGAAGTCTACAAAAATAACGCTGATGTAACAGTATCTGAAGCTTGCGTCATCATAAAGGCAACTAGTAAATAAAATTAGACAGAAGCTACAAAAGCGTTACAATAATCATTAAATAACACGTACCAAGGTGCGATGTTAAACGAAGTGCGCTAGTTTCAGTTCTAGAGCATCAACGTAATGTTGCGCGTGTCTAAACACGTGCAATCTTAAGGCTATGCACGAGTGTGGTTCTACTATTAATTCTGTGGCAATTCTATCAATTTGTTACAGCCGGCGGCGGTTGAATTACCATAGTATTCGGATGTATAACTGAAAAATTAATGAACAATATTCAAAACAACATACAAAAAAGTAAGGGATTTGTACTGATAACGTAATGAGTCAAGTGCGGAAACGTTTGTCGGGCCAAACTACTTTTAATTTCTACACTTTGTGTGTACATAGATTCAAAACTTCGTCTTTAGCGCTTCCCCACTACTTTTAATACGACCTCGGGGTGGCTAAGAGATTAGCGTGTTCGCTTTCTGTGCGTGTGGTTACGGGCTTAATTCTTGCTGGAGTCTGTTGAACGTAGTGGTTCGGAGTCAACGTTACACAAAACTATAGGTACCACCTTTCGAAGGTCACCAGCTCGTTTAGGATCTTAATAACAATTAAATCGCTGCATTTAACACGTTTCATGATTATGATGTTTGGTATTCTAACCGGAGGCTAGTCTATGACCCAAAAGTCCTTGAGCAAGGTTCGGGACAAAAGAGCGCAATGGCATAAGACCGCAACCTTCTCCCACCACTAAATAATAGACGTGGATAGCCAAGCAATACTCAGCTATCCAATCACTCCTTCAGTTTTGTAGTCTGCCTATACTGTGCAATTGTTGGCCTAAACATAGTATGTCAAACTTTCTGTGTATCGAAGTATTTGTGTACTGAACTATGTGCTTAGTGGTTTGTTTATAAAAGTGATTGTTAAGAAGTCTGCATTTGAAGGTAATAGTATCTAGTATTTAACTACTAGTTTTGAAATTAAAATAGTGTTTGCTAAGTACTTTACAATTTGCTAAACACTAGATACAATGTGGTGTCCGACGAAGAATAAGTAAATTTCGGCATTGCTCAGTTGTAAAGCTTTGTAAATTCTTTCTTAAAAAAACAAAACAAAAGAAACTCGTATTTAAATTTATTAGATTTTTAAAATGTAAGTACAATTTTATATTTTTTTACCTTTCAATTCGATTAATAACTTTTAGTTTGCTATTAACTCAATTTAGAAATGGGAAGCAAAGAACCTATGTTTTCAAAAATTCCCATGAGATTAAATCCCTCTTTAAAAGTGTTTTCTTGTGTATTTGTTTTGAATTTATGGTATTTAGGCGTCTTTGGCTCAGGCCCAGATAGGGTAGAGGAAAGAATGTGGAATGGAGTTGTACAAGACCTAAGTTGAAGGCACCATCCCGGCACTTGCCTGGTGTGATTGAGAAGAATCTTGCAAAAACCTGTCGGGATAATCGGCTACTGGTATCGACCTCAGGACTTCCCGAATTCAAATATAATGCGAACTACCAACTGACCTATGGCCATGCTCTTTCGTCACCAGTTTTTACCATCGCTCTTATCACGGCACTCTTCGGCAACAAATTCGGTTGAAAATACGTATCGTTTAGATTAGATCAGATAGTCTACGAATTGATTCCTTAATACTTGAAGCTAGAACTAACCTTAACTTTGATATGAATGCATAAATATAACACATAGCAACTTCATTTGGAAGTTAACGTAATGCTTTTATAACGTAATTGAAATCTTAAACCTCTCAGAAGTAGTTTAATATTGGAACAAAGATCTTACTTACGCAATAATTACATCTTGTTTCCTTTCATTTCGTAACTTTGATAACAAGTTATTTATTCCTTGAAGCAACGTTACTTATTAAGAATTAATATTACTTGATTTTTTATAAATCCTTTCAGAAATATTTATTTTACTCTTTAAAATTATTAGTACTTCTTCGACTGGCTTTGCTTCCAGGTGCTCGCCGCCTGCTTTAATTGCGCTTTCCATGAGTAGCCGATAAAAACTCGTGTTACACGTAGAATACACGTGTTTCAATTGGTTATTCATTCAAATCGCAAGCAAAGAACGCGGCGAGCGTTTGTATGAAAAGCCGGTCTTATTCCTAGCAGTGAGCTGAAATTTATCATAGTGGAGTGCTCGATTGAATAACAAATTAAGTTAGCTGAAGCCAGACACAAGAGGAAACAGTTAATCTCGTTTGTCCACTTTCAACTTAGTATAAAATTGACCAAACTTTCCGTTTTTAATTAAGTTTTTTACGCTTGTTGTCACTGTGTGGCTTTTTTTTTAATTTGTCTTAATTCTTGCAAACGTGAATATTATTTACAGAATGTGCTATTGTATTCGCATTCAAGTGTGTGCATAACTCAAGAATTAAGATATAAATTTTAAAAAGATCAAATAAGGGACAACAAGTATAAAACTTATTTATAACTAAAAGTTTGGCCCATTTTGGATTAAACAGAAAATTGCCAATTAAATGTTTCTTTTAGTTTCTGCCTTTAGATACTAATCGAACACTCCAGCATCGTTATGTACAGCTCAATGATTCATAGAAATATATTTTCCAGTTTGTTAATTTCCTTCCTTTCCTTTCTTCTTGTGCTTTCCGGCTCTGTCTCACCAGATTTATGGCCATCTTTCGTTTTATATTAACAGAACTGATTAAATGAAATCATACTTAATTGTGTTGCAGGTTTCCTATGTTGTTTTGAAAGTTATAATGTTCAACACATTTGATTCCTTATTGATTTCTTCCTTCAATTAGTTCATATTGTTTTCACTTTTTCTCACGTTATTAACGCCCCCTAATATTCTATAAGTCAGCATTGAACATTTTTTTTACAACATGTATCGACGGTGATTTAACTGAGCCTTTCATCACATGGACGTCCTAAGAACGAAATGTAAATTTAAAAACAAATACTGAAACGTGACACTCAATATGTTCCTTACAGGGAACTGAATGCGAGACTCGTTCATTACAAGACGAGGAGCGAAATTGCCATCAGGGACATCTTTTAAACTTTTAACGCCAGTCAAAAAGAATAAATGTTTCCAATCATTGTATACCACAATAAATTAGTTTTAACGAGCCCAGAACTTCAGTTTCCCAATTTTGCATATAATTTATTTAATGTGTTTATCTAAATTTCATGTACTCGTTTTTAAATATTCAGTTTCCGCCTCAAAACATCAGGAAAACTACCACAAAGTAATGCTATGATGAAGTATAGCTACTTGCTTTGCGGACGACCTTAAAGAAGGTATAACATTTGCGTGGTATCATGTGAGATCTGATTGGATCACTCAACACTCCAAGAAGCGCTACAAGTCCATATAAATAACTAAACAGTGGAAATTAAAATTTAATCTACAACTTGTATATTAATGCGTATGTTTCTTGCAACATAGCGTTTGAAATTTACGCGAAATTTATTAAAGATAATCTAAAGCAACGATCTGTAACAAAAGATGGCAGTACTACCTCCGTATATGTCTAATGTATTTTCACTGTTACACGAAATTTCATGGCTGCTCCTACAAATTCAAGCCAAGAGAGTTCAAACTTTCAGGGAAGAAAGTTCATAACCAATTCAAGAGCATGATCGATTCTTATTTTTAATTTTCTTTTTTGTTCATTGTTGAAAGAGCTTAATTGTTATAGGTTTTGATATTCACAACAATGGAGGAAAACGAAAATAAAAAATCTACATCGATCATGCTCTTAAATTTGTTATGAACTTTCTTCCCTGAAAGTTTGAACGCTCTAGGCTTGAATTTGTAGGAGCAGCAAGGAAATTTCGTGCAACGATAAGAATACATTAGACATATACGGAGATAGTGCTGCCATCTTTTGTTGCAGATCATTGCTTTAGATTATCCTTAAAGATTGCGACACACAAGTAACGGCACTCCGTAGATCAAGAACTAACGAAGTGAGGGAGTGGAAAAGTCACAATGTGTCATGAGATTAACATTAATATTTAGTTAGCTGAATGAACTGTGTCTGCCATTATCTCTCAAAGACCTCATCTATTCGGAAGATCTCCTTGCGAAATAATGATGTAGGTAGTGTATCGATAAACCTATTCCAGACCTAAAATGTTGTAATTCAAATTTATTCAAAATTTTATTTTCGTCAGAAACGCCCGGTTGTTATGCAACCCACCGGCCTTCATTGCTCTCAGGGGTTATATCTCTTGAAGGATAGGTACACTGCTCACAACCTATGCTAAATTCTTCATTCAGTTTAGTTTCCTTGAAAATAATCGAGTGTGTGTATATGCGAAAACTATGGAAGTGTTCTTTTCCTTTAAATTATAATAAAAAGCAAATAAAGAACTTTAAAAAGTTTACCTAGAATCAGTCAGCCATAATCCTACCTATAAAGTACAAGTAAGGTAATAATCATATGTAATCCTAAAGTTTGCACACACAAACTAACAATTTTCAACTTCATGGTTCCGTTTGTATAAAAGAATCAATCCCGGTGCTGGGGTTCGATTCCCGGTGGGGGCTCAAAAAGTTCAGTGTTTACCCAGCATCGTGAGGACAATTGGGGAGCTGCTGTGAATAAAAGACAGTGGCGATCACAGTGAGAGCTTCG
>JAGDQP010041623.1:0-16831 GCA_022664845.1 Lepisma saccharinum | reverse complement strand
TTGACAAAACGTAGTATTTATACTAAAAGTTCAAAACTTTTATATGTGATTAGCCTTAATATGCTTTGCTGTTAATAAGTTTACTCATTTTCTTAAGAGTTCCGTAAAGATGACGGTGTTTGTCTCGAATGTTTCAGGTTCAAACACAGGGTTTTTAGAATTTCATTATGGTTATATTTCTGCCTTTCAATTTAACCAGCTAGTTGTGTTGTAAATTTAAAGAATTAACCTAAAAAATTTCAAATTTCGAAAAAGAAATCTTTGAATATCATTGGGGCTATAATTGTTTGGTATTACAGTAAGTAAAGTTACTCTTTTAGATATGTATATGCTATTCTTCCCCGCCAATTACCTTCTCAGTCCATTTCCGGGTAAATTACTAGACTGGCAAATACAAATATAAAGTTCAGCAACATTTTTTCTCTTAATACTATTATTAACATTGCTACCGAAACTATCATTACCACTACTACAAATAATAATAATGAAAGCAATAATTATTTTTCTTTTCTTCTCATTCCAATAATTAAACATAAATACAGTTAAAAACCAACATTGCTACTTTTATCAATTGGATGATTTGTCCTTCCTTTTAAATGATTTTTTCTTCAAGAAGGATATCACGCAATGATAATATAATCAAGAGTTCTTTTTCCTGATCGTTGCATGAAACAAGTCGTATTACATACAAAATAATCAACAAAATTGTCGATAATTTCCTAATATTCTCATTAAAGAGAAGCATGTTTCAAAACGTAAGTGTTTTGTGAACTCGCTCTATTCAATAATAAAATCTGCCGACAAATTAACATAAATTTATTATCTTTTGTTATAAATGTATTAGAATCTAAGAATATTATGTACTTATAAGAACATTTCGGATGCATGGTATTGCGTTGTCGTTAAATCACCAGAGAAATTCTCTAGCAGAATACATTGCTGCATTGCTCTTCGGTGAGTACTATTTTAAGTTATCCTAAAGCAAAGATACGTTTTGTAACTTTTTTCTGTTAGTATATTTTAAACTTATAGAATAATATAAACAAATCAAACCGTTACATGCATTATGTTATAGAACAAGTTTCATATGCCTACGCACGATTCCTATATTATTAAATTAAAATAACCGGAACGTTATGGTGCAAGTGGTTCATCTCCCTCTAGATAACATCACGGTAAGATCAATTTTCTGCTGACCTTGAGGGCTGAACATGTTTCTCTTTCAACATTTGAAAGCTTCTGCTGGATTACCTAATTCGATGGCCCCTGGAAATAGAAAGAATAAGCTGGTATGTCTGATTTTGCACAGCTAGATGGGCAATTGACCATTAGTAGTTTTAACATGTGTTTACAGTCAAATAATTAAATGAGTTTTTAGATGTGGTCATGCAAAGCTAGAAATAAAAGCACTGAATTGGGTAATGTTAAAATTGCCAACATTTGATTGTTTAAGGCTGCTTCAGTTAATTTGAAGATTTACTCTTTTTCCATTTAAATATGATTTGTATATCATATATTATATAGTCTTCCATTTGTTATGTTATTTTTCAGGATCAGGTAAATAAAATTTAGATAGTATCGAATTAAGGGTGTAGGGAAAAGACAAGGAATGTCTCCAAATGATTATTGAGATAATCAAGTTTTAATTCCGTCATCCCTTATTGTTTAAACTTCTTACAAATATTTAATATTGCCTCCTGTGGTTATTTACCAGCCGAACCCTGTGAAGGTACCTAACGCAAGGCCATCATAGTTACTTACATCATCTTGTCTTGCAGAAGCACGACATGTCTCAGACACGCAACAGACTTAAGCCGCAGGAGCTTACATAATCCATAGAAAGGTGACGTTCAGGTACGATGTATGAACATTTTTAGTCATTTTAAACACAATTCCCAATTTTGAAAGAAAATAACTAAGCAGATTCCGGACCTCATTCTTTCATGCTAACGTAAGTGTGATTGAATTGTTAATAACAATTGTTATTAACGTTCTACGAGAGCTGGTGAGCTTCTAAGGACAATACATGCAACCTTTAGTTAATAGGGCTCCGAACCACTGCTTTCTGTGATCCCCGGCCGGATTTGAACCCGTGACCACGCACACGGAAAGCGAGAGCTCTCTCTACCTTCTTGACTTTCTCGTGTTCTCCTCAAGACTGGACATATTTAATAGTATTTTCTTAGTCCAAACAATTGTTAAAATCTTTAAATGTGCACTAATAAGACGTATATTCTTGTCATTTATTTTTACCAAATTGATATGTATTAAGACGGAATAACGTCTGTTCGTAATTTTATTTCTGAAGGCAATCCGAAAGTAGATTTCTCATATCTTTACAAGTAAACGCATCGAACAAATTCTAGCATTGTTTACGTTTATTTTGTCCTTTCGTTTGGATTTTTTATCCATTCCTTTTGATTTATCTTTAGGAAATGTACGAAATAGGCATATAAACGTAAATGTTACATATAAAAATTCACACCTATATAAACTATATTGCGTAGATCACTTTAAAAAATAGAAAAAGAGGAAATAGTACTGCATGATTTTTCCCACAATTTACACAAGAAGCGCGAAAGCGAGTATTCTTTCAATGAGCTTCTTTCAAAAGCGAGTATTCTTCGGTACTACTTTACGGAAGGTGAGTAAAGTTGTCATCTGCTGCGCGGGAAACGGAAGAGGAGTATCTGTTATAAAAATCTATGTACATTGCTTGTAAACTATGACAAATTCCAATAGAAAATGTATAGCTAAATGAAACTTCATACTACTTACATTCAAGCGATAAAGTACTGCATCACCATAACACAGAATAAACATACATATAAGTAACATAATTAGTATCCCAACATTCAAAATTTAGAACTTGCAAAGAAGGAAAAGTGTTTAGAAACAAAAGTCAGAAGCAAAATGTCGCAAATTGCATTTTCAATAGATTGTTTGATTATTAGAAAGTGAAAGATCCAGTTGACTCTAGTGAGCACATACAGAATTAGTAACATATGGCAAAATGAAACGGCACATAATGAAATACTATTGTGGGTTTTTAGATTATTTTAAGTTCCCGTGTGCAGATTCGTGAAGAAATATTACGAGTGGTGTCATTTTATTCAGACGGTAGTGCACATGCACATGGTGGCTATCTCACTTCCGCAGTAAAGTAAATGGGAGGGGGTATTTGCTAAAATTGTGAAAAGAAAATTTCACTATTAATCAGGATAAATGTCTGTTAGAGCATTAAGCTTTGTTTCATTTCTTTGGTTTTATGTGAATTAACATAACAAATTTGAGCTAAGTAGTCACTCAGGATTTAAATATTCGGGGAAATGTAAAAAAAAAGAGTAGAAAAGACAAATGAAATGCAATTTTGTTTCTATTGCATGGAAACTTTACCGACTCAAATTTTGTATGTTTCCTGGAGCAACTGCTTCCAACGTGACCTCCAATATGGGCATAGATAATAGCATAGGTGGAAGTGTATGAAAAGGGAAAAGAGCATGGTCGGATATAGAAGAGAGACAATTGGGGAATAGTTACTTTAAGGGTGGAAACCATGTCGGGGGCGGCTATTCCGGCTATCGTTTAGAACGAAACATTTAAAGTTATCCTGAAATGATCGGGAGCAATGCCCTCCATGCTCCCATAAATCCGCCCATGGAAGAGAGGAGTTGAAGTTCTGCGAGAAAGAAGAAATTACATTTATCAAATTCAAAATTTAATTAAGATTACGCTTTCTACTTTCATCTTTAACGTCTGCTAACAAGCGGAAATAGTACAGAACGCCAGAGATGGGAAAATAGCACCGACTATTTAAAAAAACGTTGCATCCGGGCAATAAAAGTAATTTTGAATACTACATCTTTTGCGTTTGTCCTTATGATCATGATAATCATTTCTCATTTTTAATAACTGAAATACACTATTAATTTGAAAATTAAATGTATCAAACTAAAAATATTCATCTAAGACATGTACGCTACCAAGCATTAATTTACAGTAAATACTATGTCCTCATCTCAAAACATTCTAATGGTCTTCGTATAATGCCTATAAATTGAAATTCAGAAAGGGTGTTGAAAATTATGACAAAATATTGTTCACTTATCAGAAACAGAAAATGAATTTATTCAATAAAATTTGAGTCACAAATAACGCAGAAAGTACTTTTTTATGAGACGAAATTGATGGAAAGCAGACAGGGAAAGATGTGATCATTTTTTTTCTTTCACTTGACATCTACCAACAATGTGATGAATCTTTGTCATGACATGTACACTAAAAGCCCAAGTGAAAATAAAAAATAGGAACTGCTGATATCGATACCTGGCGCTTTTATAATATGTATTCAGTGTGGTAATTGGAGGGGGAAAGGGGAGAAATTCCCAGGCACCTGTTAGACACTTCCCAGGAACCTTATTGACTTTGTGTTTTCTAGGAGGACTTGTTAATAGATTGATGAACGATAGCAAATCACTCCAAAAATAAAATAAAAATTGAAATAATCATAACATTCAAATTAATGAAATAGAGTCTGGACTCAGAAGGCAGTACAACATTGTCGTAGCAGTGACTTATCAGTGTCGTCGGGTCCAACATTTTTACAACTAAAGCCATCACATTCAAAGTTTCACTTTCCGATACATTAGATTTCGTTGCGCATTAAGTTGCAAATTAATGCAGTACGATCACTGACTATTAGACAATTTGAAGTCACAAAGAGATAAAGAGAGAGGTGATATTATGGCATTGTTAGACTCTCAACAACTCAAGTAAATACAAAAGGACAAGCAATAGTATTTCTATCAAAGGACGATACCAAGATAATAGCTTTAAAAAAAGAATAGAATGAAATTTTGCAATTAATTTCAGAAATACCATTATATTTGTTCTATCACAAAAGGTTTTGGTGCAAAATTTATTTGCAACTTCCTTTCGTTACAAGCTTCATTACTTTTAATCATTTAATATTTCTAAGATAAACTAATTCGCAATAGTTATTTAGAAAAATAGCTGATCTTAAACTGCCTTTTAATGCAGATTTCAAATGTGACCATATATTATTCATATGACGCGGGTTTTTTCAAAAGTGATAGTTGCAATTTTTGAAAATGCATAAAATTGATGTGATTTCATTTTATGTTTCATTTTTATATGTGCTGAATAAACAAAGTCAATAACGCTAAAGAAAGCGACGAAATATACTCTTTTATGAATGAATAGAATCAGTAGGATAGGCTTGTCTACAGATCTTCACAGGTGTCTCGAAGAAATGTCTAAAAAGCAGAATATAGTCTCCGAACATACACTTTGTGATATAAAAAAAACTAATGAGTGGTAAAATGTTTTTTCATATTTAAATTTAAGTTTTTAATGTCTCCAATTTTAAATACACTTGTTTCATCTTTACATTTGTATAAAAATTATCATATATCTTCGTCAGATTATACCATATATATCTCCGCAATTACTTCTTTGAACATAGAACACAATAATTACATTTTAGCTGCTATTTGGTATGTTCTTTATATTTTGCTGAAGTATTTATTTTTCTTCGTTGATGTCACCCAGATCTTGTTAAAGAAATCAATGGCTCTGCAGAGACTGGCGCTTATATTGCAACTGCACCTTTTTAAAATATCTTAACATGTTTTCTACGATTTTTCTGGTGAGCACCTTATATGTTCTCTAGAAAGGTTTGAACAATATTTCTTGCATACATGTATTCCTATTTAACAAATTAGATTCACGGATTTTGGAATCCTTAAGTTCTCATGACTTTGTTGATTAAGAACCTGCAAACATGTTACTGACCGATGAAGTAACGCCAAAAAGCTCAGGAAACCAAGCAGAAAGGAAGTCAGTAGCAAATATGGTTTAAGAGGTCTTACTAATGAAGTACCCTTTTAAAATATATTTAAAACTGGCAGACAGATGAGAGCGATAATGGTATTTTTGAAAGCAGTCTAGATAATATTTAAGAATATCTATCAAATGAATTAATCTATAATTTGAAGATATTTGATATTGAAGTGAAATGACAAGGGCTAAGATATGTCATCGTACTTTACGGACGTTCAAATATCTTGGATAAAAGAAAAACATTTAAACTAATATTCAAAATCATTTAAGAGATTTTAGTAAATATTATTAGTTTCTTAAAAAAAATGAATATTTTTCTGAATTATATTCTATATTTATAAAAATGAAAACAGGAAATGTGAATGAGAAGCCGTAAATAATTACTTTAGAATAAAGTATATATTATGATTGGCTTATTCGTACTTGCAGATAATTTCGTTATACATATTTTCTACAAGTTATATTCAGAAATATCAGTGTTCAGAATAAAGGATTAAGTTAAAAATTACATGATTATACAATAACGTTTGCCATTCGTGTTTTTTTTTTTTTTTTAGTTTTGATGTTAGAAGTTTGTTTTGAGGGTATATATTGCTATATTTGTGATTTCATAAATTAAAAAGAATGTGGCAATAAACCTGGTAATGTAGGGACAAAATATCAAATAATTTCTTATTAAATGCATGCAGTGGAAAACATACAAACATAATACAAATTATATGAAATGTATGAAAATCGTATAACAGAGGGTATAGGATCATTATGAAACAGAAGGATTACAAAATGTCTCAATTAGTATAGAAACACAAACTTCCCCCACCTCAAAGTGCTTCAATTTCCACACTGTATATATTAGATGCAAACATTTAGCCAAATATTTGATAGCGGGGCAAAACCAGAGTGAAAATAAGTTCCAGTTGGATAGCAGTTTTCAAAAATGTTATAATTCCTCAATCAGTGAAAAATAGATATAGGGCTGCAGCCGGGTTTCTTTCAACACATGAGCTAATATCAAACGTCTCATCATTTATGGAAAATATACTGATTTCAAACTTTATCGCAGAACTTTATTCTGACAAACTGCATGGAATGTAAACCAGAATTTTTTTTACATATATATTTATGGTTGTAGATATAAACTTAAAGAGAAAAGTGAACGTTCTATTGCGACAATTTATTTCCAAGACCATTTGCTTCCAAAGAAAGAATTATTGTATATTTCAAAATGCACGTCTTAAATTGCAGCAGATAACATCTACATTGCTAACGATTTCCTTATAACGACAGCTTAGTAGAGACGCACACATTAGGATCAGCGATGTATTTACTCCCCACTTGCCTCATCTCTTCTATCATCCCTAATGATAATTGTCCTTATTTCTGAGATAGTAATCTTTCACTACCTTTTCCAGGATTTTCTCGCCCGTCACTTTAAAACGGAAGAACATTTACAATAATAATTTTTCCTTTGTTCTTTTCGAAATCCTAGGTAAAGAGGAAGCGACATGAGTTCAGGAGTTCAAGGGCAAGAGCTTTGGACGATATTAAGAATTCAAGATTGCTTTTATCAAGAAAGCAAAAAAAGAAACAGAAGAAGATATATATACACCAAGATACGGACAGAAAGAACGGGAGGGATAAAGCAAGAACAATCAGCCTTTCTTGGACTATTCTCTTTTCGTGGTTTCATTTTCCACTTCAATATTGCACTCAAGGATTGGTCTTTTCTAAAGTATCACCAAACGTTACCATATCATTATCTCTTGGACGAATCTGAAAAAGACTTTTATATCCGTATCATTTGCTGTATTTTCTCACCCTTTTACTATCTTTATGTTGCAAACTACAGCACTTCTTTCCCCTCTTTTTTTTCAATAATTTTTGTTACGAAATATTCTTCTTCTCTGCTGCCTTTGAGCTTGCTCTATCCAAGTTATGCTTCTAACATTACACGTACAAATCTCAGAAGTGAGCTGTTAATTTGCTAGTAAGTTCTAGTTTGTGATGGGATACAATGTTAAATACCGTTTACATATTCATTCAGTTACACCATGTTCATCTTTGTCTCTTACTTGCTCTGTAAAGATTTTATATTTGTAGATCACCTGCAGAGGAATTGCGTTTACATGTGCAAAACCACAGAATATTTCGTTCTTCTCTTGTAAATAAAATAAAATCCATTGAGACGAGTTTGACGTAGGCTTGATGATGACTTAATCATATCAACAATTATTTTCGAAATAAAACACACTGCATACTATCATTGCAGAAACGGAAATACATTTAAATCTAGTTGGCGCGAAATAGTAACAATCAAGCTTGATTGTTATGAAATCACTGTGAAAAAGTTAAAACCACGTATTGTATCAATTAACCTTCTTCTTTCTTACCAATGGACGTTTAATATGATCAGCGATCATTAGTAATACTGTGAATGTGCTATGTTTGGAATATACGTTTAATTCTTCCTACACCAGCCTACGTACCTGAGAGTCAATCAGGTTCAAAAGTTTATGTAACATCTGACTCGACCATCATGAGAAATTCGTACCTCTACTGTCGCATCTACATGGAACGATGTTCGATCCCGGCTGTTTACGTAAAATATTGAAATGACTACATGATATAATATGGCCATATTAAGTAAAACGTTGATAAACTTTATTTTATATCGGCCAGTCTAATAACTGTTGATTCGACCCGTCAAGATTATCCGTCACGTTAAAATACACCCGTGCCTCTGCCGGGACTCAAACCCTGGACCTCGTTGTCGTTGTCCTAAGGCCTTAGAATGGCCATGCTTGGTACCAGGTCAATATCATAATCGAGAATTGAATATATTGGTATTGGGTGCACGGCTAACCTTGGGGAAATTCATTTAGATGGCCATTCGGAAATGACGATCAAGCTTCCATACAGTTTTACATGAACTTCTGCCTCCTACACCTCTTACGCTATATAGGGAACGCCTTAGCTGATTATCAACGCATAGTGCATTTTCCTATATTCATACAGCAGTCAAAGTCTTTGAGAACCAATGACGGTTAATAGTGGACATGACGTCACAGACATTTTTCCTGTCTTCTTCAGAAATAGTATCCGTGCAATACTGTGTATATCCCTTCCAATTATAAGAGTCAATCTCAGGAAGGATCAGGTGCAATACCGAAATCCCTTTTGGATGCCATATGATAAAAGTAGGAATCATATTCCCAAATAGTTCTTATAGCTATTAAATAGTGATGGTGAGTCCTTTTAGGTAGCGGAGAGTCGCCAAGATCTCGACTTTGGATAATATTATTAAGACGGTTACAGAAACAAAATACACATCGCTATTTTGAAAATATGTACATATCCCGCAATATCGATCAAAGAGCTCTAAGGAAGCGCGCTACAGTCCATACGATGTATGAAGTCAACTTCTAGGATACCACCCACTATTCCAGCTTGATGCTATACGAACTCTGGTTGGACTGAATCCCGGAATAACAAAGCATACTTTTGCAGTTCGATGTCGCAATTCAGCTGTGATGTAATGATACCACAATTAACATGTGTAATAGTGTATGTTTACACAACTTTAATCCTACTTACACCGTCAAACTGCCACATATATCGACTATATTCCAAGAGGTTGGATGGACTGAATCATGACCTGGTTCATGACAGATGAGGACTCGTCTAAACCCGTTGTTGAGATTAAAGCCGCACTCATCGGAGAATATCATATGCGTTAATGATAGTATGTCTATTCAATGTAGTTTCTTCACCAAATCGCACGAACTGTCATGTGATTTGTTGTCAACAATCTTGTCATCCGGATTCCGGGCATACAGCCGCTATTGACTCCCAAAGCTATATACAATATGTTTCGATACACTTAATACTCATAACTGCTACACGGTATCTAGCAAACTTTCATGCTGTTTTTCGCCTCTCATGCCTGGTAATAGTGGAGAATTAACGGCCCTACTTGGTGGTTGTAGGAGAAGGACATCTAAAACTAAATTAATAGCCTACGTGAAATTCTACCTCTAGGTAGAAATCTGCATCGCCTGCTAATTCTTCACCTGTGATAACCTACTTCCATTCCTCCAAAACATTTTTCCTCTCGACACGTCTTCAAGATAAGAATACTGCATCAAGTTTCACTGTACGTAAAACATATTAATATCAACATGACTCACACCACACTTCATGCACCAGTATCCACTAAATGCTTTCTCTAAATGACATGTTTTGTAACGCGTGATTTGCTGTTTTCCGCAACAATGTTGCCAGTGATGCGGTTTCTATTTATATTTTGCCAAGAGATACAGATACACATTTCAGAGTCCTTTAATAACGATTAGGGAGTTGAAGTGTCCGATCGACAGCATCACTTAAGTGGTTTAAGGAAGAAATGTTAAGCGTGAAATAATGTTAAAGTGATTGAGCCTACATACCTAGCACTACGCTCTGCAAAGTCGAAGATCTACACAATACCAGTAACTGACGAAAATAGTGCAGTTACACAAGTTGAGTTAAAGAGGAACGAATACTAAATAATGTTCTTAGTTCTTTCAATATAAAGGTTATTTATGGCCTTTAGACATTTAAGGTTCAAGCAGGGATAAGAAAGGATAAAGGATTCGGGAATATGTCGGCCAGGGCTTATGTTGATGGTTCTATCTCAGCATTCGCCTTCTTCTTCTGATATTGCTAGAGAAGTTTTCGCTCCTTACCAGTGTGCCATTCCATTGCAAGTGGTCCAGCACAGGTCGCTGGGCTATTTTCATTTTTTATGTTTGGTGTCCGAGTACCCTTTTCTAATCGAAATTAAAACCACAAATGATTTTCACCCATTTTTCACTTTTATCAGCTATAGTGACCATTTTATGTAATAGTGTGAACTAAATTATCTGCGTGTAGGCATTTACAGTAACCTTAGTTTTTCAGAACAGGTAAGTCCAAGCTTCTCGGATTATAAATTATTGGACTCAGCATACTACATGCTAATTGTAAGTCGTAACGTGGCTGCACCAATACACATTGTTGTTACTCTAATTAAGGTTCCATAATGCTGTTGGACAATGGAGAAAATCACATATTCTAGATCACTTTGTGTAGAGAAGGTATTCTTTCTGCTGGTTGAAAATATGTTAGGGAGCACACAGAGTACTGTAATCAACACCTACAAAATTTTAAGTCTGAGACATTTCTTTTCTATAGTATAAAGACTTAAAAATAAGAATTTTTAATACAATACCAAAGTTTGAAGTTGAAAATTTCTGGTGGAGAATAAAATAGAAATCTGAAATTGTCACATTTACAAGTTCTGTAAGGTAGTGTTATGTTCCAAAAATCTGGACATTAAAATTCAATTACTTACAGAGTTATAGCAACTTTAGATCTGGGTAAAAGCTCGTTGTATTCCAACACTCTGATAATAGAATTCTGCGAATAGTACAATTCTAGTATAGCAACGTGCTTTTCGAATTTTTATATATAGTTGGCGACATGGTCACTCCCATCACCAGTCCTCTGTGTCGGTCTCCTCAACTATTATGTGAACACGCCTTCGGCAAAATATTGCCGCGTAGTTATTGTGTTTGTATAACTCTTGGACACATGTCTTGGAATTGTGACATGTAAGTACTTTTCTATACCTTGTTTTATCATCTTATGTATATTTGGGCATGTTATATGCCATGTATTTACTTCTGAGGATGCTAGAATTAAACATGTGTTTTCCACATACAAAGTTTTGTAACTATATTAGTAGTAAAATCTCAAAGTCCAGATTTTTCAGCATAATTCCACCCTACAGGACTAGTATCTGTAAAAATTTAAGATTTTTACATGATCCCTGACCACAGATTTTCAATTTCAAACTTCTATAAAGACCTATTTTTAATATTCCACTGTCTCTGAAAAATGTAGGCACTGAAAACAGTACTCTGCGTGCCCGCATACATATTTTGAAGTCACAGAAAGGATCTCTTCCATATCAGGGTTTCAGCCAGGATTTTCAGTTTGGGGGGTGAATTGTCAAAGTTGGGAGGGTGTAAGTGGAGTTTTTTAATGTTTTTTAAATCGATTTTTGACCGTAAAAATTTTGAAGTTAGGGTGTTCTCGAGTATTTGTGGGGTGGCACCCCAATGGGAGTTCTAGCAGAATCACTGTTCTATATGCAAAGTGATCTTGAATATATAATTTTGCCCAGTGTCCAACAACATTTTGGAACCCACGTGAGAGTTACAAAACGGGACAGTTGGAGAGTCATGTTACCACTTACAACTAGCTTGTAGTATGCTGAGTCAAATAGTTTTTAATCCAAGAAGCTAGGACTTACCTGGGCAGGGAAACTGACGTTACCACAAATCCTGCATACTGAAAATTTAGTGCACACTATCACAGAAATATGGCCGCCATAGACGGACAAACTGAAGTAGTGGAAAGCATTTGTAGTTTTGAGCTTCCATTAAATAAGAGTAGTTACACACAAAAATGTGTTATATTAATATGGTCGAGCAGTCGATTTAACAAATACAGGACTACTCTTAATGGAATTTCCGCAGTATAGGATCCGACACTCAATAAACGGAAGTACGGACTACTTGTTTTCCACGCCTTCACAATTTCTCACGTGAACTTTAGTACAACAGTACATTCCGAGCAATATTTTATATTTAGATATTAAAGGCATATCTTTGAAGTATTGTGGTAACAATGATATTGCACTTTCTAAAATATTTTTCCTTTGATGAACTGTATTGTTTCTTTGCCTTCACTTTTCCGTTAATGAATAGGCCCATGGGAAATTTTCTAATAATTCCACTATGCACTTACGCGATTCGAGAAACATTAATTTTGCATTCTCCATGAAGCTTAAAATGTCTCCATAATTGTAGTTTTCTTTTCTTTATTAAAAACAATAACTTATTTTGTTAAAAATGATCTATCGTTATCATTTTCTTCATGTTTTTGGACTCCCTTCAGCATAATAGCAACATTTGGAACTGTTAACTCAGTATTTATTAGTTCAGATATACCGGTGGTGTCTCTGTGCTACAACTTCCCCAAAACTTACAAATTTCCGGAGTTGGGTTATGTACTTTTATATGTGAAGTTTAAATAATTATTAAATAGAAACTTAGATTGTATCATGATCAACTAAATATTACCTGTGATCGTTTTAATCGATTTTATAACGACATTGTTGAGTAACCACTGAGATATTTATAATCTGAACCTTTGTCCAGATTCTTTGAACGGTAGGACAATCTGAAGAACATTTACAATGCTTTATTTCTCTTATTCACAACTTCTCTCTTGTACAAGGAAACGGCATGATCAGAACTTCGGCCAAAGGATTAAATCCTTTGAAGTCAATAATAATTCTAAGAGTTTCTTCCAAACGAAGAAAGGAACAAATGAGACAAATGAAAGAAAATAGAACGAAGGAAAGTATTTCTCCTTATTTATTTCGAACTACTCTTCATTTTCTTATCTCCTTAAATCTTTCGAAGTCTGTCTTTCTAAACTTATTCCGATTAATCTCTACATTACCATAACATTATCGCTTCGTTGAATTCTCAGAAGAGTTTTTTGTCAACGTAAATTTGTTATATTTTTATTATCTCATTACTAACTTAAAACTCAACGGATTATGCATATCTTTCTTCTACAATTTAAAATTCAGGGGTTTAATCCTCTTCTATTCCCTGTTCTTGATATTCCGAGATATATGTTTAGTTTTCTGACTTATATTAAGATGAATATCTACTGTATACATTTTGCAAATTCGTACGCTTTGCGAAAACGATTCAAGAAAAACTTTTCGCCAGGACAAAGTTTAGTTTGGAAGAGAGACAAATGCAATTGATTTTAATGTATCTTCCTTATAATACGGATATGCCTTTCTTCCGTGAATCTCGATAGTTTCAGAAGAAAGTTCTGTGCAAGATTTTGAAGGTCCGAAACTACTGGAATAAGAGCATTTATCACATGCCATACCAGAACAAATTTCAAAATGAATTTAATAAAAAGACAAATCTAAGAAAAAAATAATCTACGTATTATCCATATGTGCGATCAGCATCTAATTCGAACCAATGATATTAAAACGAATAATAACAAGTGTAAAGTAATCGTTCAGAGATTTTTGGTATTTGAAACTAATTTGAGAAATTCTAAATTTCACTTGAAATTATTTCAACTCTGCATTTGCAACGTGTTAGAAGTTTCCTGAAGAAACACTAATTCCGGTTGACAGATAGTAGTGCCGTTGCGATAGCGCACTGACCTGTTTCAATCGTATTCGGTCTAAGTAATTGTTTTTTACACTTTTTACCGCGTCCTTTATAGATTACGCTGCTCAATTAGCATCATAATACCAATTCACCTTATATCGATAAAAACAATTAAGCAACCCATTTCTTATTCCTTTTTTCCGATTTCCATTTATTGTTTTTACCTTTTATAAATTAAATTTTCTTAAATGTACAACTAGTCAATCTTAGTATAGATATTGGTGCATTTCAGAGCCAAATTCATGAATTAGGCATATATGTGACATATCTGGACAGAACAAGAGTTAATACAGGTATATGTACTAACGGATGAAAATTAACTTCAATACCATATTTTTAAGTGGCAATTTTTAATGTTTTTACTATTCCACAGTGTAGGGAATAAGATACGTGAACACTTATGTTGCGTTTCTTTGTAATGTTGAACTGTTATTTGTGCGGAGTTTCCTAGATTAGCCATTTCGCAGAGATGGTTAATTTATTTTTATTTTTATTGATGTTATTTACTCATCTAAGGGTCAAGTCGTTATACAGGAGAAGAATGGGCTTGGTAAGGTGTTGGCCAGGGTCTAATTTGAAGGTACCATCCCGGCAATCGTCTATCGTTACCTAGGAAAAACCCTGGAGAAAAACTGGAAAAAATTCAGTCAGGATGTTCGGCTTCCGGGATTGAACTCAGTTAATCTATGACATGTTATATAATGTGAAGCCAGATGATATAACTAAATCCGTCATATATGTTCCTTCAGATCTGCGTCAGGTCAAACCGTTACTGTCAGTCTTCCCCACACATATAAATTAATTGAATATAACGATTTTTTTAAAAGGAAAACATTTATGTGTGCATGTCCCGTCAGAGTAAGTGTGACAAATCCTACCTCATTAAAGGTATCGATCTGGCCATAGATAAATTTCGTTAAATCTGTAAACGTCTTGGAAAAAGACGTTAAATTCCCTATATCACACGGTAGACACAACAAATTGACAGCACTACTTTATACAAGTTTTGCTTTGTAGATGGGCTAATGTTGATGTGTTCCGTTGATAACAAATTTAAAGAATGTTAGTAACTATGACGTACATTTTTTTGCGATTATAAAGTTACTTCATTCCGAGTATTTTCTCTTATACTTATTGTATAAATTGCGAAATGGGTTCGAAAAACGGGTTTTGTGGGTTCGCAAAACTAGGGATTCTCATAAATCGACCGATTAGAAAATCTGTGGACTCAATTGATAAATAGGAATGTATACAGAGTGTCCATAAAGTACTATGCCACCCTTTGTATCGTCCTAACGGCTGCAAATATGAGAAAATGCAAAACCACGTCCAGCATTATTTCAAGGGGCTATCATTTTGAGCCATAAAATTTAACCCCCAAGGGTGAAAGGCGGGGATAAACGTAAACATTTTAGATTGGAAAGGTTGACGAGGGATGTCTCGTTTGAGAGGTCTTGCCAAAAGAAATATTTTGGTTCAAGTCGCTATGTTATATCTATCCAAAATGGCGGAAGCGCAAATGTCATGTCGGTAAAGTCCTTTGCCACCCCCTTGTATCGTCCTCACGGCTACATATATGAGAAAATGAAAAAAAAAACATATACAGCATTATTTCGAGGAACTATCAATTTGAGCTATAAAAATTGGCCCGAAGCCCCCGAACGCAGGTAGGCGGGGGCAACTTCAAAATTTCAAATTGGATAGGACGACGAGTGATATCTCGTTTGAAAGGTTTTGATAAAATAAATATGTTGTTGAAACTTTCAAGTAGCTATCGATTAATGCTGTCATTCCAACCCAATTGCTTGACCATATTTTTCGGAATGAGCCAAAGCTGCATAAAAGCTCTGAAATAGCATTTAAATAGAATTGATCACATGCTTCTTTCTTGGGAATAGTTATAACATAATTCTGCGAGGTCAAAGGAAAATAGTTAACTAAGAAATGTAAATAATGTATCTGGTTCCACAGTAAATTAAGAGTTAAAACCATTGTTAATAATTTAAATTATAAAAGAAATAATTGGCTTCTCAGATGAAGTTACAAGTATATTGAAATCAGTATCAAAACCCATTTGAGGTAAAGGGAAGGGTGACGCAAGAATTCAACTCACAAAAGAAGTGATATCCATTTTTTGGAAGTCACTTTCTTCGTGTTACTATGGCGGAAGTGTTTCCTCTGTAATAAAATTAAGAGATTTAGTATCCTTCTTTCCGCCATAGTGACACAAAGAAAGTCACTCCCAAATTGGATATAACTTCTTTTGTGAGTAGAGTTTTTGCGTCACTCTTCCCTTTTCCCTGAAGAGGTTTTTATACTGATTTCAATACACTTGTACCTACATAAGAAAAGCCAATTATTACTTTTATAATTTAAATTATTAACAATGGTTTTAACTCATAATTTACTGTGGAACCAGATGCAATATCTACGTTTCTTAGTTAAATATTTTCTCGTTGACCTAGCAGAACTCTATTATAACAATTATCAAGAAAGGCATTGATTTTACTCCAAGTTCGATTAGTTGCACCTGGTTAATTAAAAGATAAACGTGGTCAATTTGAACATGAATTTTGTTTCAGGGCCTTTATGTAAGCACCTAAAAGAAATATTTAAGTTATTAGAAACTTATCCGTTTCCTCCCTTGTTCTATAATCCATTTAAATAACGTGACC
>JAGDQP010041622.1:6773-16831 GCA_022664845.1 Lepisma saccharinum | reverse complement strand
TTTGTCTTGTTTTGGAAAATACATTATTTCTCGTGTCGTATGGATGAAATCATTGTCGAGACGCAATTGTACTTTATCGTTTGCAAAAGTTAATGCAATGCTCACATTCTTGTTATGAGAATTACAATAGATTTTCTGAGCATCCAACAAAGAAGTGGGAAAAATGTGGTGACTTTCCTCTGAATGTTTGGAAATTTTAGAGATATCAAAATCAAAAAGAGCCGTATCAAAAATAGCTTGGCTGTTAGACTATGGCCTGGGAAATGATTAGGTCTGTTGCAAGAGTCATGGAAAAGTCAGCGTAGCTATTCTGGTCTCTAGAGGACAAAACCTGTAGGAACCCTGATAGTTAATTTATGAACTTTATATTCATTCGCACCTCTCAATTGCTGAAAGCAGTGAAAGTCTAGAATAGATTCAACAGTACTGAAATTAGCGCTTCGCTAGCGAGAACAGGCATTTCAGGAAAGTGTAATCTATTCATGACAATGCATTATTCGGAGTTAGATGCCAGACTCTTGCTTTACAAAGAAGAATGCCCTACAAAATCTGGCTAGCATATACAGTCAAGCGATACGTATCTATCTTATCAAAATTGTACGTTAACGTGGCATTCAAATACATTTAAGGCTGTTTATTACGTAAAAATTGCAGTACATATTATATTTCAAAATTTATACCCCGAGAATATCGTAAGCATTGCAAATCTTTCAGCAAAGCGAGCACTGTGACTAAATAATTATTCCTGGTAGACAGAACGGAAATGTTTACAGTCTCTACGGTAATATTACAGTCAATCGTACAGTGCTGAATCTCGGAAGAAAAGGAATTATTCCATTTGCATGGGATAGCGTGAAGTTGAGCACTTAAATTTGTACTATTATATTCTGGTACCGAGGACAAGTTGAATCTAAGACCACAAATTATCATAATATCACCAGAAGTGTTGTCAAATGATGTTCCAGTAAGTTAAGTTACAAGTAAACAATATCAAGTACTTTATCTCCCCCCTGGAAAAAGACTAATTCGCACCTGGTCACATGATTGCATCAATGATGTCCAGTGAGATATATAGAAAACGATACTGGAGTGCTCGATCGATGTCTGAAGTTGGACACCAGGGCTGGGTTGCAAGAAAATTCATAAGTGTAAAATCTGACTTAAGTCAGACCATCGAGCTCTACATAGTACTGGAGTGACTACTTAGTGTTAAAGATAGACGCCAGAGCAAACGTTTAAACTTGTTTGTCCACTTCCAGTCTAATCCAATGTGGACCAAATTTTCAGTTCTAACTCAGTTTTATACGCTTCTTATCGCTATGCGGCCCGTTTTTTGATTTAAGTAGTCACTCCAGTATTATGTAGAGTTCGATGGTCTGCTTAAGGCAGATTTTACACTTTAGTATTTTTCTTGCAACCCTGCCCAGATTAGATAAACTCGATCGTCTACTTCCATGTGTTAAAGTATAGTATATTGGGTACTCAAAAACGTTATCGATATTATAATTATTTTGTTGCCCTCGGCTAGCTGAGCTTGAGCTCTTTACTGTGATGATCAGCGTTATGGGTCCTTTTCAAAACGTAGTAGAAGATAGCTGAAGTGCCTGCTTTAAGAACCTGGGCTTAATGCACATCAGGTGAGGCTACACCCAACTTGTAAAACAAACTTGGCCTAGGGTAGCGAAAGCCACTCTAGCAAATCCGTTCAGACTGCTAATAAGAAAAAAACTAGGTACTATTGTGCAATGCAATTTATTTAATTTGAACAGTTTAAATTAGTATGTTCATATGTTTATATATCGTATTTCCGCAAACAATCTTTTATCTGCACTCTCAGAGTTAACATCTTAGTGATTCACTTATTATCATTCAAATCATGAATCATTTTTGGCTATAAACAATTTTGGTTCGATCTTAACTAAACATATAGATTCTTATTTTAGATTCTTTTTCATTCATGATTTTAAATTATACTCTTATTTTCTTAGTGTACCGAGAACAACAGTTTTCGTTGACCTCTGTCGAGCATCATCAGATATAACTTTCGGTTCGGTCAAACAAAAGACTATAGCAAAAAGAGGAAGATTGAATTTTGAGCATCAGCATAATAAATACAATTTAGTTCATTTCAACATCGGACGTTGCACTGGATTGTCCCCACATACATGTTTTGTATCAATCAACGTTATCTCTTGGTTATATACATTACATAATACAATTAACAACATAGATATATCCATTATTTGTGTTTTTGCTTGGAGCCCACATAGTGCCCTTAGTTGTATTTCACAATTTCAGCTTTCTCGCAAAGATACATAAAGTCATAACATATTTTAGTTCGCATTTGCTTTTATGTATTTCAACTCCCATTATAGAATCTGCATATAAAAGCTAAAACCAAGATATTATTAAATTCCTTCGTTTTAGGATGCTGTTTCGATACTCGCCCGTGTTCATAACTTTAAATCTAATGGTAAGTCTACATTAGGTCTTGTTGATCAACATGTTTGTGTGAGCGAGGATTATCTAATAACCGTGACAATCTTCAATTTTCACTCCACTTATACCGGGTACGTTTATAAATTGTCACGGTCTTTAGATAATCCTCGCGCGCACAAACATGTTGATCAACAAGGCCTAATGTAGACTTACCATAACATAATCTAGCGTTTTAAATACTAAACCTTTGTTTAATTCGGTTTCACTTCAAATAGATTACAAAGCTGCGTTTTTTGTACGCTTCCGTGCCTAAGTTCATATACCCTGTAGTTCATTGTACCGAACAGTACAAGGCAAATATGGAATTCTAACTTAGTTTTTCACATTTGTTATCGCTGTGTGACCAATTTTTATGGATTAATTCTTGAATTATTAGCAGTGACGGTGACAGGGTGAAATATGCGGGGGCTACAACATTTAGAAAAGTAGGAGTATGAACTTAGGCTTATGGCATGTGTCTAAAATAAAGCATATTGATAAAACAGAGAGGCTACAAGGGTGCAAAGGTAGATTTTGGGGCTTCAATTCCTCACAGTTGTCCATGTAGCGCCGTCTCTGGTAATGAGATACTGAAATATGAATATAATAGCACATTCTATAAATTTCTCGCCTGCTTGTTTTGGTGGCAAAAAACACCATGACTCCATTGAAAGTCCATTTCATTTTCATAAAACGTACTTACTTGTGCTATACGTAATATGGACCTACTGTGCTGTTAGAAAGGTCAAGTTTTGTTAAAAATGACCTATTTTACGTGGAAAACCTCATAATAAACAAAGGGTCCCGAATTTGAAACTCGGCGGGAATTCACTTAAGCTGCAGGTCATGTTCTTAGCTTAACAAACCACCATAGGTTCACCTTGCCGGTGGACCTTCAAGTCATAATCACGATCGCGGGCAAAAGCACTCGCCATCATCATCTTTAATGCAAATAATGCGTTTCAAAATTCGTAAAAAAGTAGATTTTCTGGTGACTTCTCCTTAACATATGGCAACATTGTTCTGAAAACAACGTCAACCACACTTATTTCCCTCCAAAAAACTATTGCAAGTGTTATTTTCCTCCTGGTAGACTTTTATCTCCCTTCCTTTACCCGTTAAAGAAACTGTTGCTTCATTACATGGATTCATACTAAACAAGGAAAGATGGGGAAGAAGAGAAAGAGGGATGAAAGACGGGAAATCGTCTGAGTTCGGAGTCTTTCGGTTACTTTCGGTTTTCCGATTTTCTCACCCGACCGACGCACGGTGGGGTTTTTCGTGGTTCACTTGAGTCGTCTGTGAAACAAGGTGCTAGCAGCACGGGAAAACAAACCGCCTGACCTGGGAAGGTTGCCAGACCATCCCCTTTCCTTTGATTATCTTTTTGTGATCCTCCCTTTCGGTTAAATTTTACAAGTTCGATGACCTAAGGTCACCACAACTGAATAAGCAGAAAATTGTCACAGTACAAGTTTTATTTTTTTGGTGAGTAGTGTGATCTTGTAAAAAAAAATCACCATCAAAATTACAGACAAAAATGTGGAATTATCTGTTGCTCGATTTAAATTGTAGTTGTGTTTGTTTCAAGCGGTTTTGACGTGACAGGCCGTGTATGAATTATGTGCTAGAAACCATCATTTGAAAGTTAAACATACAAGAAATAATTCTGCGTGTTTTTTTTTTCCTCTCGTTTTTACATTAACGCGTAAATTTTTCAAAGTGAACCAAGTGATTCTACCGAAGGTGTGGTTAGTGATTTTTCTTTTAAAACAAAAGCGAAAAATGGCGTGGGCTTGCATAAACAATGAGTTGTTTTAAGCATGATATATTTCCATTTGTCGTTTGGAGCAACAAGAAATTGAATTCATTTCTAAAATTAACAAACCTATTGTAGCTAACAAAGTGTTAGTTTCCTCCAAATTTGTTTGTGTAAAGAAAAGGAAAGAAAACGTGAATTAATCACGATATAATAGTTGTTTTACGTTTAAAAACTGGTGAACAAAATGAAAGATAATATTTAAACGCTATGATCGTGTCAGCTATGAAAAATGCATGAAAAGAAGTGTAAGTGTAACAGTGTTTTATCTCTTGCTAGTGAGTGAACCCTACAAATTCATTTTAAACAAAATGTGAAATAAACCAGATGGTTCAAGACTGATTACTTGTGACAAGATTGCTTGCTTGGTTTTTGTTTGTTTAGTAATAAAATATGTGAGTTCTGTTTAGAACTGTTTCAGCTAGCAAGAAAATCTTTGTGTTAATAATTGAAGAAGATAAAACAAGTGCATGCTAAACTTTCTTCCTTCAAAGAAAAGTGAAAACATTGAAAGAGTGTTGAGCAAGAAAGAAGAACAAGTAGATCTTTCCCTGATCAATATAGAGAAAAGTGGAGGTATGTACAAGCTGTTTATACTGGTGCTAAATTAAGAACCTAAATAATGCTTAAGTCCTGGAACTATTTCTTTGCAGGTTTCGAAACATGTTGGAAAATAATTAGTTTTCTTGTACCGTATCAGCTCTGTTACTTTATTTGAATTATTTTAATAGGATCTATGAAGAAGGTGCACCTCTAGGTATAATCTCCACATTCGTGTGGTTGTATTGAGAAACATCCTGGACTACAAATAGAAATATTTTGCATTATCGTCTTTTTTACAAATATTTTATTTAATTCAAAATACGTTTCGCCATTAATACTAGCAAATGAAAGAACTAACTGTGGGAAATGGCTTATTTATTCCCATAACTAGCAAATAGGCCTACAGTGATGGGTATAATAAAGTAAGTAAGAGATTCTAGCAAATCTAATTTATAACAAATCATTAACTTAAGTGCTAATTTATGCCAACTATAATATAAGTGAAAAGCTTTCTCACGAATTCAATAAATCACATACAGATTTAACATTTGCAATTGCAAAGGAACACGATTTGGATCTAAAACATAAAAGATGAAGACCATGTAATAACAACTTCAGACTATAGAAAAGCCGAATCGGGAACCAACTATATCCATGAAAAAAAAAAGTTAATATATGGGTGAAAAAATCAGGGAAACTCATATCATCTTCAACAAAGATATAAAACATATACGCGATTTCTGAGCTAGGTCACAAAAAATAAATACACAGATCAACTGCTGAAGTGGTGTGGAAATGTGAAAAACAAGATCAATAGAAAAAAAATATACTAAAAACAAATAACTCCAATTACAGAAATCCGTAAAATAGATGTAACGGAATGTGGGAATGGAAACAGAAAAAAATAGAAAAAAAAATATTGGAAAGATTTGGATTTAAAACAGTCACTGTTTCTGTACGAATGTTGGGAAATAGCTTCCAAATTATAAATCTCACATTTCACAATAAAATATTAACCAGGAGTGTATTAAGTTAGATGTTGATGCAGTAATATCTACATATGTAAAAAGTATATTAATATTAGATTAAAGAACCATTTAAGGCATATACAATATGTAAATGACAAAGCGGTGTCAAGATTATCAAACACTTGGCTTCCACTAAACATGAAATCATAGAGCAATTTTTTTTTCACAAATATATATCGGATATAGACAATGTGTAACACATTACATTCTCAACAGAAAGATACCAAATCTATAAACACAGACCATTGTATTATGTCAAAAGAATTAGAATGTACTAGAAAAAATTATGATTTGTATAGTTGGTGTGAAATAAATATGAAATAAAATAATTACAAAAAAAAAAGAGGATAATGCAAAATACGTTCTAATTATGTCTTCGCATACCAATTCTCGAACAATGGATGTTCTCAGTTGAAATCTTCCGGTATAAGCAGAGCTTGAAACTGATCCTCCTTACGAGTACTGGACTGTCTGCCACCTTCACCACTAGACAACAGAAGGTGGGAAGTATCGAAGTTTCACTTAAAGGTAGCCACGAAAATGGCTGCTTAAAATAACAAAGAAAGTTGAAATGAATAATTAATATAACCTACTTGTGTTTACGAGAAATGGGGAACGATTACAAAAATAAATAAATAAATAAATGCTAGAAATATTATCCTTGTGCGTCCAAACACATTTGAAGACGGAGTTCCTTATTCCTGAAGGTGGCAGCTAGAGCCTGAGGAAACTGTGCCTGGATCTCGCGCCAGATGTTCTCTTGGAAAATTTTCATCGTACGGGATTTGTTCTTGTGCACAATCTCTTTAAGATTACTCCACAGTTAAAAAAAAATGTATTGGGGAGTTTAAATCTGGTGATCTTGAAGGGTCTTGCGAAATGACTGTCCAAAAGGAATGATTCAATCCCAACTATACTCAGACGAACTCCTGTTGCCTTCCCTTTCCGTTTACTGGCACGATGTTTCCGTATTGCCTTTCTCTTGGGCTACAGATTTCGCATTAAAATCTTTACGCTATTCTCCATATTTTATCAAAAGTAGATGGCGAACATCGGGACTCCTTTCGAGTGAAACATCCTGTGCAACATTGAATTGTTAGAATCTAAATTATGATGCTTCGAATTGACCAGATGATTTCTAATATCATTATTTGATATTTGTTCACGATATTAAATCACGGATCAGAGGGGGGAAGTTTACAATTTCATGATTTTGAGGTCAATTACATCTTGCCAGAAACTGAACTTCTAAAGTTAGTCCAACAATTAACAAACATGTTTTACTTTGAAAGTGAAGTACTGCCTGGACTGCAAGTTGGATATTTTCCCATCCTGTGTATACCCTGAATTGGATTTGTTCCAAAATGTTAGTGGGTACTTGAATTTTGTGATGTTATAAGATCATATTGTCGCTTCTAAGGCAAAAAGGCCGTAACTTCTATGAAATCTAGTACACTTAGACCCTTCTGTCTTAAACGCGAGGATATAATGCTTCCTCCCATCTTGTTTGTTTGGATTATTATAAGTATCGTAACCAATATTGTGAACTTCTAAGGATGAGGCGTATAATTCTAGTGAAAGATGGTAGGAAGCTCCATTCCGTGTGGCACGGCCGCATTTTGATCCCCAGACCATACGTCATATGGACAGAAATCGAACGTACTAGTCATTCAGGTAGCATTATCATTAATTTACTGTTCTCTGCATTGGAGATAGAAAGGGTAAAGTAGTGAGTCTGGTCTTAGCTGGAGGTTTCATCTAGGAATTTGCTTCAACGAAGGAAACGAAATAAAACGTCAGTCAGAATAGCTTGGGATTCGAAACCGAAACCTCCGAATTAGGATGTTTTACGCTTTCGCTTGGTTTATGGTAGGATTTGAGTTTCAAAATAATATAAATAGTTGTTTTATACATTGATTTTATTATACATGGTGTTTAAGACAAAAAATGGTGGATTGTAAGTGGAATATTAAACTCCTTACACTGAAGCGAGAAATATGTTTTCTTAGGAGAAATGTCGAAATATGAGTGGTTTGAAAGCTAAAAGCACACGAAAGTGGCGAGTCCTCATCACAAACTAAGCAATATCTTGGCAGCAATTCTGTTATGTCGGCTTAGCAAATCACAATCGTGCCCAAGGATAGCATGTAAGCGAAGTTGAAGATTGAGCGACGTTAAGAATTTATAATTCTCATAGAACCGACATTGTGGTGGAGTAGACAATCATAAACTTTACTCAACAACAGATTTTATTGGATACAACTTGGTTGTGATTTGCTAAGTCTGATGCATTATTGTTTGTTTGTCGCTTATGTAGATATGAAACGTCACATTTAGGTAGCTGTAGCTTCGAAAATGCAAATGTTTGGACGATTCTTCAAAGCAGCATATTTTTTGCTTCGGTCTGGGGGAATATACCCTTGTAAGTATTACTTTGTAAACACCCTGTACAGAAATTTCATGATCGAATTCGATGTATATTCATCATCTTTATTAAAACTACTTGCAATGTGACGAGATGATTTCCTTTTAACAATTGAAATACCACCTCTTTTCTCTCCTTCTCATCCACGATTTTGCATTTTAATTATTAATATTTATTCGATTCAGTGTATTATTAAAATAAGTTCCTTTTCGATTTCTTTTTTAAAAAATGTCATTAATGTCCTTAATGAGCTTGCGAGCTTCTAAGGATGGATTTTAAAATAGAGTGGACGAATCATTGCGATCAATAGATCTCTATATCATTTCAATCTGGGATTAGTCGCACCAGAGGGCCTGCCAATACTTCGACAAAACGGACCTTATACGTTTTGTTTCCTAAGTTGCATCCTCTGCCGATTCTTGTATTTTTATTACTGTTATTTGAACTGATTGAATGCATAACTAAATCTCGCAGTTTCATTAGCTTGCGTTCGTACCTGTACTTCACAACCACGATTCATATTTTTCGGTAGGATTAATTTTAGCTAAGGTCAAGTAGATTTAGCGAAAACGTATAGTACTTTAAGGTTAATGTAAAGCAACGATCTTCAACGAAAGATGGCATCACTATCTCCGTATATGTCTAATGTATTTTTATCGTTGCACGAAATTTCAATGATGCTGCTCCTAGAAATTCAAATGTAGAGAGTTGTTCCTACAAATTCGAGCCTAGAGAGCTCTTACTTTCAGCGAAGAAGTTCCATTCTATTCCATTGATGATAACTGTTCAACAATTAAAGCTGTCAAGCTTTAGTTAAGCTTGCATCAAGTTGACTTGTTGATTGTTGCTGACTATTGTTATTGAAGTTAGTTTTTTGCTGTTGATTCTAATTTTGACTTCCTCTTCTTATTTCCTTGTTTCTTTGCTTCATTCATATATTTATTAACTAATGTTTTAGTACTTTTTGGTGGTGATCTCTTTACAATCTTTTTATTTTTTATTTAGTAAGTACAGTTTATGTATTGGAGAAAAAATTAGAACATTAAAGAATACAAAAATGGACTTTCTCCTTAATTAATAATAATGGTTTATGTATACAATAATTAGTTACAGATAGAGTGATGAGATGACAAGCATCTATATTTGTATAATAATAAATTGTTCAAGAGTTTGATCAATGCCGATTTTTCTTTTTTGTTCATTGTTATAGATATTCACAACAATCAAGCGATTTGAACAACGAAGAAAAACGAAAATAAAAAACCGTCATTGATGAAACTTTTGAGTTGGTTATGAACTTTCTTCCTTGAAAGTTTGAACTCTCTAGGCTTGAATTCGTAGGAGCAATATTGAAGTTTCGTGCAAAGATAAAAATACGGAGGTAGTGCTGCCACCTTTTGTTGGAAATCATTGCTTTACATTAACCTTAAAGTACTATATGTTTTCGCTAAATCTACTTGACCTTAGCTAAATTTAATCCTACCGAAAAATATGATTTGTGGTTTCAAAGCACAGGTACGAACGCAAGCCAATGCAAAGAGCGAGATTTAGTTATGCATTCAATCAGTTCAAATAACAGTAATAAAAATACAAGAATCGGCAGAGGATGCAACTTAGAAAACAAAACGTATAAGGTCCGTTTTGTCGAAGTATTGGCAGGGCCTCTGGTGGGACTAATCCCAGATTGAAATGATATAGAGATCTATTGATCGCAATGATTCGTCCACTCTACTTTAAAATCCATCCTTAGAAGCTCGCAAGCTCA
>JAGDQP010041619.1:4200-16832 GCA_022664845.1 Lepisma saccharinum | reverse complement strand
GTCTCTGTGTAATCGCACTACGCTCTGAGTTCTTGTTACTGACGCACGTGTTCTGTAATATGTACGTCTTCTGTGCCCACGGAAAGGGGGAGGGGTGTCACGAGTTTAAGAACAAAAGATTAATGAAAATAATAATCTTACCTATATAAAAAAATATGTTTGTATGAACGTTAGTTTTTTGACTACCTTAAAAACCTTTGATTTTGATTTTTTGTATTAAAAACGTTTGTATTTTGACAATTGTCAAAGAAATGACAAATTCAGTTTATAACGACTTCTACGTGAATAAAAAATATTAAAAACGTGATTCTACGCACTATCTTTTATGTATAATTTTGAAAATTAGGATCAGTAATGACCCCACGATATCAGTTACGTGGTCAAAAAATAAGGATCGTACTTAAGGGTTGTGCAATTTATATCAACGTAAATTAAATGTTTCAGTTCAATCGCCATCATTTGTTGGAAATGTTTCAATGCCTATAGTTTAGACGCACTAATCTACGAACGCAGATAGTTTGCGGTGCACTGCAGTTTTATAACGTACGATCCTCTTAACACATTTTAAGTAAAGCTCTAAATAATTTTAACGTAATTACCGCCCAGCTATGGGTTCTGCAGAATTTTAACAAACAAACTGTGCTTTGTATATAAGCAGAAAGACCAACAGTGCCGGGAATCCAGAAGTGCCAACTGTTGAGTGCAGAAAAGCCTCATGTCCTAGACATAGGGCCCTTTTACACACAACGAAAACTTCACATTCGGATTTCTCGCTTATTATTGCTGGTAGAAAAACCTTTCCTACACTAAACTGTGACCTTACATCTAAAGAACTTAAATTCGGTGAAAACTCAAATTCGCCAAAAGTGGACATAGGGTCTTCCTACAATAAGCGATTAAATTATTGCTCAAAATAAAATCCTTATCGTAATGGACGAAAGTGAATAAGAAGGTCACAATAAAGACGTCATAGCAGAGACAGTGAATGTTAAAAGGACAGAGACGTGTCTCGAAGTTGAACACAGGAAACAAGAAAAAGACGAAGAGTTGATACCTAGAAACCACTACATTTTATACAGCAGATGAGAGATGCCCAACAAGTGATAGCAAGCAATGAAACAAGGGTTACTACAATACTAGAATGTTTTAGGACGATACTCACTAATTGATTGAAGATAAATTTAGCAAAGTGGGAGAAATGTGAAAGACTAAATAGGAAATGTGATGAAAAAAATCAGACAGGAAATGAAAGTTAGAAATTCTTTTTAATATTTTATCTTACGTCATAGGAGGAATAATGTAGTCAACCGAAATGTTTCAAGTCAAGCTTATCATGTTACCAGTAAAAAGAAAACTTCGAAACATAGTACATTGAAGATTGAAGCTTCAACATTAAACAGCTTGAAACTGAGTTCTATCAAAGAGAAAATGACTGATGAAACTAATATCGTGCTGAAAATTCCCTGAAGAAAACGACTCAGATATCGTAAAATTTCACAAATATAATTTAAACGTAATGTGAAGAAAGCACCGTAAGATACTTACTAATAATATTACTTGTTTCAATCAGTGTTAAAATAGTAGCTTTTAATTCAAAACCTCTAAATTGCTTTGTATAGGTTTTAGAAATACAAAAGAGCCCTTACAAGACAAATGATGTAGAACAAATGTGAATGAAAATGGGGAATTTATCAACTGGGTAACTAAAGATAACATTAATATTGGTTACAGGAAACAATGGATCAGCTTGAATGGAGAAACCGGCAGCATTATTCACGCCAATCAGAAGGCGGTAGTTAACAATGAGACAACTAAATTTCTATGAGTGTAAAGTGATATTGTTTTAGGCGTTAGAATATCAGGCTAATCAGAAACTTGCACCATCATCAAAGAAATATTTTACTGATAATCCAAAAGAGATAAGAAGGAAATTTTATTCTCTAGAGCCAGAAGGACGAAATAAAAATTAAGAAGCAAGGCGAAACGATGTTTCGGCACATAACTTAGAGAGAGAAATCAAATAATTAAAAGATCAACTCAGCAACATAAATCAGGAATTATAAGACAGTGGTGAAAAGTAAAACATGTAAATGAAAGTTGTACGAGATAAAGACATTATAAAACTAAATAAGCAACGTACTATTTTTTTAAAAAAATAGGCCCTTATAATGATATGTTACACTGAGTAAAAGATTACTAGGCTGGCCCATATAAAAATAAAGTTTATCAAAGTTATCGAGTGAAAGCAGAAAAGGAAAGCATTGCAAATAATGGGAAGATTGTTATAAAAAATGATTAAAATTGAAACATTTATAACTAATTTGAAAACGTGAATTTGGAACAAGGAGCAGCTACATCAGAACTTCGTGTTAAGTAGGTAACATAAACAAAGTGGATGTGAGGATGTAATTTACTTTGAGGTGTCTGAAAATATTTCTTGTAGAAAGTGGCGGTAATAGAAGAGACTGTCAATGAATGACAAACAATAAAGAAATAATGGTAATATGGAAACTTTGAGGGCATGTGGGAAGAACGATAAACATATTGCGTACACCCTTATAATAACACTTATCAGAATCATGTAGCACATACATTCGAGGAAGCTGAAATATACTTTAATAATGAGAATTTCAATTCATCTGAACAAATATATTTCTGTATTGTAACAAGCAAAGAGTAGCTAGTTACCAAAGTAGTATGCAAAGATGACACCACTGTCTCGAAAGTTGTAAAACCATGAAAGGCGAAGACACAGTACAGAAGAAGTGGAAACAGTAGATGAAATTAAAATATAGCTATACCTAAAACGATTTTATTGACGACAGTGAATCAGAAATAAGGTGCAGACTAAATTTAATTAAAATAAGATAGGAAATTTGGATTAAAAAATACATATTGTATGAACGCTGGGATGACTGTGTGCTTTCTGTGATGTCTTTAGGAAGAAATAACCTAACCCACTCGAGATTTTTTTATTAACATTGTCTTACGATTAACCTGCTTTATACAATTAATAATCATTATCTTACCTAGAAACGTGCCTCCAATCATTTTCTTCAATTCCTTAACTTCTTTTACATTATTAAACACTCAGAAGATGACCTGAAAGTACGTAGGTAATTTCAAGCTAAGAAAATACCTAGGTATAATTATTATTCTGGCAGAGACAGAGTTCAAATAGCTGCCATGTGTAATAAACATGCAATTTGTACAACTAATAATAAGTTGACTGACGCGTACAATTTTATTTTCTATTATAGCGGAATTACTTTATGGCATTACCATATGATGTTTTGTTGTTTGACTAGGATATAAAATGTGGTGGAGAAACGCAGAAAATTTACTGTAAATACGTTTTTTAAATCATTTATAATGTTTAGACATCTCAGGTTCAGAATAGGATACGGTGGGGAAGGGCAATTTTCAAGGTAGTCCCCCACTCTTTATTGGAGGGTAACATCTTGAGGTCTCAAAATGTGGTCATATGCGCGCTGAGGACCAAGTTGTATCATCTTGTTAGACATCAAGTTATTGCTATAAACCACAGTCCTTTCTGCATTTGACAGCTCGCGAAGTACCAATTTACGAATATAATTCAACACAAAAGACTGTAAGGTGTCCGAGCACCTCTAAACCTGTTTCGTAATTGTTCGCAAAATCTCACTACTTACGTTCATGGTTCTAACTATCACACTTGACATTGAAATTGGAAAGAAATTATATGGTTGCGTTGTTTATTCATTCAACAGATTACTTACTGATACTTAATGTGTTCTCTCAAGAAATAATTGATACTAGTAATGGTCGACAAAGAAATGTTCTAATCACAATGATGTGGAACAAATCACAGCGACTTGCCCACAAATGTCACACATTGATGAGCTCATCGTATCGAGGTAACACTATACATGGCTTTAAAACTGATGTGGTATTTCTGTTGCGATTCTAATTTAATACAAGGGTATCTGAAAACGTCTCTGTAACGTGGAGAAAAGCACTCATTGTAAGTCAAAAATAGTAGCTTCATTATTTTATCTCGAAAATGCAAGTTACTAACGTGTATTTGTAAATAACTGTTCGATAAGCGACGTGGAAAAGGTTTTCACAAGCGAAGAAAATAAACATCTAATGGCTGTCTTTCGGTTAAATATTATGTATATGGTTATAATGTCACCACGAGATAGAACTACCAATTCTTTGTTCATGTAGTGAAGCAACAAATTTTCCAACTTTGGATAAGTAATGTTTATTAGATATTCTGATCAGAACTTACTTCAAGTAGAAATGAATGGCGACCAGAATTTAGCTGCACTGGAATTCAGGAAATGTAGACAGGAGAAACAGTCGCTCAATCCTTGAGTGCTCCAACTCATAGCTATACTATACAACCAGTAATATCACTGTGCTGTGTCTTGAAATCATCGTTATTTCTTGTTTTAAAGGAACAAATGCAAAATCCAAAGAATACACAAAACTGATATCCATCTATGCAGAGCTAAAACGGGTCACCGGGTCAATGGGATCAAGTTTTGGAACAGGCCTAGTGTTCGGCCCGACCTGATTCGATTTAGGCCCGGTATCCCGGAGATCAAAGGAAGATTTTAATTGTTTACTTCTGTCTGAACATTCAGGGGTAGCTAGGATCCCAGATGTTATTCCCAGAGCGCGAAAATACAATTCCGAAATTCTAATTTAGTGTTATTTTTCAGGCCTTATCAATCGGGTCAGATTTTGGACCGCGTTACCAGATCTGCAGGTCACCAATGTTCAGGTTAGGTCGGGTTGACGGATCACCAAAACTGACTCGGTTTTAGCACTGGATCTACGTTAAGTTGATATTGACGCTGGCTTAAAAATATTTTCTCGTATGCGATTAGCAAACATTTAGGCCTGTCTGTACTATTCTGTTTACCCAAATCAGAGCACGGACGTATGACATTTATGGACAAATCGCTGTGATTCGTTGTTTGTAAAGCAGAATATTTCTTTGTTTAATTCTTTTTGGTAGACTATCATTAATATGAATAGTTTGTTGAGTGAAAACACCAAATACACGTGTTAATGAAAAAGCTTGTGCATCTCAACAGCTTTTAATTTTAATGTCAACCATAATTTTTAAAACCGCAAAGGTAGTAATTAAGATTGTGCCAACTTTTACTTTTGTCAGGTTTTGAATTTCGGCTCTCTAAAAAATAATTTTTCCGCAGAAGAGAAAAAAAGTACGTATTAACTTAATTTATGTGTACTATTTATGAGGTAATTTGCATTCAAATTTTCTATCAAATTCAGCGCAACCTTAAATATATTTCAGGGAAGAATTTAAAGCCTCAAACGGTTTCTCCACAGAAAGGGAAACACATATTAGTTTATTTCATGTGTAGTTTTTATCTGCCAGTATTCGTGGGAATTCCTGTGCATCCATTTAAGTTCATCAGATTGCACGTGCCGCTCTTACCTAACCCTAACATTACCAGGGGGTCTCCGAGACCCACATATTTATTAATATTTTGTTTTTAACATTTCCAATTCGATAAAGAAAGTCTTAAATTATATTAGGCTTCAACCCATCGGTGACCCAACGCCCTTATTTATTTTTATTGTTTGTCTTATTTCAATTATAATTAAATAATGCATTGTGAGCTTCGGAGGACTATCTGCTTGGTAGTAGAAAGGAGCTATCCACAGAATATAATAAATGTTACATTCCAGTCTGTTAATTATGAATATCGTTTGCCTTTCAAATAATTCTGGAATTTCATCTCTGATTGCATTGAAACTATTATCCTGATGCAATGTTGTCAACTACACATATTAAATATTTAGTGTTGATATTTGTTTCTGATTAGTTGATGTATATTCAAGTGTCTTATATACTTTATTCCTGCTTTAATAGCACCTTAAATATGTCAATTTATATTATAATTACACACAATATATGTATGAAGCAATAAAATATTTCGAGAATGGCAAATGTTGCTAGCGCCAGTTTCCATAGTGTGGAGAAATTACAAGCAGCAGCCTGCAACATTGACAGAAGGTACATTCTTGAAACGCAGTTGTCGGTTTGTTATTTTGTTATTTATATACAATTTTTTTGTACAAGGGGTAATAAAGAAATAACAGAACAGTACAAACATTAATGTATTTTTAAATAGACCAACAAAATCATTTTTATTGTGCAGAATATTTTATTTAGGCAATATATACTATATTACCTGTGTACGCTATTGTATATCTATGCGTATATGTATATATTAATATCTATATATTACTTTGTACGTATATTTTATTCCTTGTGTCAATAAAGAAAAGCAAGAAACCGAAATTGAGCATAGATATTTTCATTGACAAATATAACTTCCGTTCTGTGAGACGCTGGGCCCCAATTCAGCTTACCTCCACTGAAATCTGGTATGAAGGTGCCTTTGTGTATATACTATACTGTACTAAGGTGATACTGATCTATATAGATACTATATAGGTGATACTGATCTATATAAGGTGATACTATATAGATGTAGTTGGCAGCACTGTACTTAGACACATCGTAATAAAAAAGACGAAAACTATGTGATGTCTTAAACACCAGAAGCTTACATCAGACAGTATTGAATAGTTTCCGTGAGAAATAATAACATTTTCCGTGTTGGTAACAGAGTCCTTCCCCTTCTTGGTAATTGGTGCGACCCGAAAATACCTTGCTAATGCTAGGGTTAAAGGGTGGAAGTTTTTGAAGACAGCTTACGGCGAAACAGCTCTAACACATGAAGGGACTTCATCGCACTGAGAGCACAGCAGAAGCGGAACAAGAGAAAATCTCAATTAGTTTCAGGTTAGACAAGCTCGCTCGTATAATTGCTCGTTCCAACAAGCTTCAATTAGGTAAGTTGTAAGAACCAATCCATATGTGTTGTTCCAACAAGTTTGTTCATTCCTGTTTGTTTCTTAAGCTCAACACAATATCAAGTATGACACGCTCAAAACAAGTGAAAGATGACCTTCTTATCGCACCCTGGCATGCTGTCTGGGTGTTCTGGATGGTGTGTTAGGAAGTTCAGCTTTCTTACATAATTATAAACAAAGTGTTTGTTTTCGTTAAATAGAATTTAAATCTACTCTAATAATTTTATTCCATACCTTCAGGCACTCAAAAAAATTAATTTCATGAGCATGAAAGAATTACAAACATATTTATAAAGGTAAGCAAGAAAGTTCTGTCGCTTCTTCACCCACCATCTTCGCACATCGATATGTCACATAAGTCGTACCTGGAAGATAAAAAATAGTCCCCATCAGCATCGACCACCTTCTGCCAACGTTCTGGAAGGCCATGGATTCCATCGCGGTAGAACTTGGTGGGCCGTGAAGCAAAGAAGGTATCAAATGCATTTTGCACCTCTACTAGGGATTTGAACTGGCGTCCTCTAAGGTGATTGTTGAAGGAATGGAACAGGTGAAAATCGGACGGTGCCATGTCCGGGGATTATGGCGGATGCAATAGTGTTTACCATCCAAGGCATAGAATGGTGTCCCGGGTCATCCTAGCCACGTGGGGCTTAGCGTTGCCCTGTAACATTAGGAACCCTTTGATATTCAGAAGTGCTGGATCCAGAGTTTTGAGTTTTTCATGAACACGGCTCAACTGCTGAGGGTACGTTGCATTGATGCTCTGACCAGCTGGTAGCAATTCCCTATACACGATGCCACGAGCAGTTTACCAAACACACAGGAGGACCTTCTTCTGGTGCAGTGCTGGTTTCGGCTGTTTCGATTCGTGGAATGCTAACCAATGATGACGGCGCCGTGAAGCTTCGTACAGGACTCACTTCTCATCACATGTCAACACCCTGTTCAGAAATGGCTCCTTCCTCAGACGAGACAGCAAAGAAACACAGGTGTCTGCTCGCGTTGCCTTTTGGCCCGCAGTCAAATCATGTGGGACCCATCGACCCAACTTGTAGTGCTTCCCAAGTTGATGGAGGTGCTGCCGAATGGTTTCTCCACTCACACTGAATTGTAGTCCCAGTTCCTCACATGTCTGGCCACTGTTCGCCTCAGTTACTGCCTGAAGATCTTCATTTGGTATCTGTGTTTGTCTTCCTGCATGTGGTGCGTCTTCCAGTGATTCGTCACCGTCCTTAAACCTGGTAAACCACCGCTGCACTATCCGCATAGTCACGACACCCTCACCAAAGACCTGGCATATCTTCCACCTCGCTGCAGCTGCGTTTGACCCCAGTTTGAACTCGTACAGCATGCACGCCCTTATTACGCTCTATGGAGATCCCACGTTCACTCTGTTCTTCCGCGCGTTCACGGTGTAACTGAACTGCCACAACCAGGTAGTATGTTGACTATACCCACACCAACAACTGACCTTCGCCTGATCTCCATTCGCATTCAACTCACGGCGTGAGGGCCAATTGAACACAGACCTCCAGAAAAAGCGACAAAACTTTCTTGGTTCCCTTTATAATATATAAGTCAATAGGTCTCAATCATCCCGTATATACAGTATATTGTTTGAAATCGCTCCAGTGATAGACTTACACTTTCGAAAACAGGTATCTGAAGATCAAACACTTTCTTCCGATTTAAAGAACTTTCGTTTTAAACATGTTTAGCAACATGCATGTCAAGATGGAAGATAAATTAAAACTAAGAACTACCTTCAATCCTAATTAGTGCTGTAAAATTACCAAAGTGAAACATGAAAATGGAAAACTAATTCTCTATTCAAATATACAACTTGAGAGAAACGTAGCAAACTATACTTAGCAGCAACACACTAAGCATAGAAAACTGGAAAATTGAATTTGTACGTTCAGAAAAGTATTTTCTGCAGTAAATTATTTCTTACTATAAAAGTTCTAAACATTTGTACATTAATATTTGTAGGAACTTTTATCTACTTAATAACTTCAAACTATGTTTTGTCTTTTCAATAATATTAAGTATTTTACATGATTTGATGCATACACAGGACTAACTAACTTAATAGCTTACGGAACTCGTAACGTTCATCACCGCAGTGAAAAACGTTCACCGTTGCACTCTCTGCTAAGCAAGACCAAGAAAGTAGTTTTTACGAGCACCTACCACTTGAAGATCTCTTAATATTGCCCTCGTAGTAGCCTTTCGCTCTCGTTTCCCAATCACATCGAATTTAAACTTTGTTCCCGCCCGCACATTGTCAATATAGCCTGCCCATCTTAGCCATCGTGATTTCGTTATTCTTACAATATCCGGTTCATTATTCACTCTGTGAAGTTCTTCATTATGCACGGATTCATACTTCGGTCGTCTCATCACGTTTCATCAGTAAAATATTAAATTAATAAAATTTAAATAATAACATTACCTCTTAAAGGCAATTATAACCTTTTAGTAGTCCTGCACATAACAAATTAACATTAGTTATAGAGTTGGTGCCGACTTACGGTATTTTATAACACTCATATTAAGTTCTTGCCAGGAACACAATTGTCAGGTATGTTTACACGTTTGCCTTTGGAGACTATGCCAGAGACATTCTTTTTCAGAAATTAAAATTTCATGTTTGGTAAATCACTGCATCTTTTATACTACCTCAATTATTTTAATAACTATTAAAGAAATCGAAAGTCAACTATTCACCATAGAATTTAATACTACAAATAATAAACTTGGGGAAAGTATTGCTCTACCAACAGGCCTTGAGAATAATACTCTCACTCCGACAGAACAAGCAAGGGCTTAAACACACCAGAAGACACAAGTTTAAACATGACCACCATAATTAGCTACTATCATAAATATTTCAAATGAATGACTCATAAAATATATTTCAAGAGTATCTGATATCAGTTTAATTTGACATATTTCAAATTTTTTGTTTTAGTATGTTAATGTAAAGATAATGTTGTTTTTTGTTTCAAAATAATGTTTTTATGAACATTGCATTGTAGACTATTGATTTCGTAAACAAGTTTGCATTCCTAATCAATTAGTTCCAAAATATTCTATCTAAATGCACAAAGCAGGTGAAAGATTTCTAACAAAATGTGTTGCTTACAAGAAAATTCCTTTGGCCTTCTTTCGATGGCATTCAATATTGTCTTCTTCCTAAACTTTATATAGGTTTTAGCTTGGAATAAAAATCAAACCATTTATTTCTCAGTAAGAATAAACATACTTGTTCTTTTACGATATCAGTTTATATAATTCTGAACATATAAATTACACTTACAGGTTATTTAATTTTTATATATTCTTTAATGATACTTCCCATCTTTGTCCTATAGTGTTAAATTCAAGTAATGTTCTACCGTTTAAACCTTAACTATATATTATTACCTTCATACAAAAATAGCATAAAATTTTATGTAGCAAGCAACATCCACTGCAATTAATGCATCTATGTATGTGTACCTTTTACAATCGTCCATTATCAAAGTGCGCTTTCTATTCTCATTCCCATGATGCTAATATTAACAATAAACTAAATCATAATAATTTATAGTTTCCTTCCTGATATCTTTCCACTATATACTAGCTAATATTTTTGCATTGAATTAATAATCACTACAAAGGTTACTGCAATACCAAATTATAAAGAAACAAAAGGTCTTCAATTCAACCATATTAATTAAAACCAGTTTTCTTAACACATTGATATTTGATACTTTGCCCATTGATTCAATGAACCCGGAAAGCTATTAAATACAAGAGGTGTTGTGTTTGAAATTGATAATTGAACCCTCAAAGTACCCTCAAATTATGCTCTAACCTACTTTCTGTTTATTTCTACTTTATTGAAAAAATACAAACAGGAAAAAATGATCTGTCTTGGTGTTTGTAGCTGTCATTTTGAAAGGAAAATTTATGGAAATGCCCCACCCCGGTTGACGACACATAGGCAAACATGCAATATATGACTATTTCTAACGGGAAATTCACAACGGACAACAAAGGCTTAGTAAGTCCTAGAAACAATTGATAACCAGTCGCTTCTCCTGATGGACTGCCTAATGGATAAACTACGGTGGAAAGATGTTGATTAAAAGGCACTTTCAACATGCACAGAAAAATCTGTTTCAGAATCTACCAATTCATTCCCGTCTTCACCATCCGAACTTCCTGTAATAACAAAATCAGGATCATTATCCGAATCGTTACTACATATGACGTCTTCTAATGCTTCTTCTGAATCGTCGCTTGCCCACACTAATTCCTTGATCCTTGCTTCAAAATCAGAACTACTCTTACCGACGATTACTGAGGATCGCTTGGATCGACTTCCTGAAGGTTTATCCATAATTTTAGCACTTTAGATAGCAAACTAAGAATAAAATGATGCAAATATTATTCGTATGTTTGTTCTCTTCGACAATGAAAATACACACACAATAGGAAACACCCGACATCTATGACCTGAACGAAAACCACGTTACGGTATCAAAGATCAGTATGTTTTTAAAAACAGATGTCATTCACAAGACTACCAGCTAGTAACTGAGTGTCGACACCTGGAAATTATGTACAAAGGTTTTGTACGAAGGTATTGAGAGGCGGGTACTCACAACTTCAACAGTGTTGCCAACTCATCATTTTAAGTTTCCCTGTAGGTCTCTCAGACCGGTGTTTCGGGTACAGGGTTAAGCCTATTTGTTATTCGTTGTTGTATTTATCTCCTGTTATTACAGTTTAAAAAAAAAATGTGAAATATAATCAAACCTCCATGTTATTCCAGGTAAAAATTTAGCTCCAATTATCGCTCCCCCCCCCCCCAAGTCAGTTACCCCAGCTGCATGGGTTGGATCTACCACTCAAATTGCAACGAGTTTTGGTGAAGTGCCAAAGATTCTAGGAGTGCTTACACCCTCCACCCTAGCAAGGTTTAGTGAAAGGAGAAAACGCTTCCATGCGTGTTTTTGAACCCCGAATCATCTGATTCGTATGCCCCTCGTAAAAGATTTAGCAAGCGGCTTCTGCTCTCGAAAAGTTACAAGTCCAAGGGACACTCATCATTAAGTTTCAGGCACACAAGCTTTAATCCCACCAATATTTTAGCAACAAAAACTTTTACCTTCCTTCCCCACCACTTACCGTCATTGCTATTTGATTCAAATTCCCGAAATTCGTTATGCTAGCCATTTTCCATTATTACGGCTCCCCAACATTTTCATGGTGTTGTGCCATTTTTCTCTAAGTACTAATTAAGCCACCCATACTCCATTTCACATAAACGTTTTTTTCACTTAAACGTTTAATTAGGTACTAGAAGTACTGTTTGAAGTTGTTGATTTGCTCTCCTAAAGTTCTTTAACTTCTGAATGCACCTTTAGTACCATGTCAGACCGTACTGTGGGCTGCCACAGTCACTCCAACCAACCGGCTTCCTTCCAGATATCATGTAAAAAGGAATATAATTTATTTCTCGCCGTTACCCTCCCTATGTTCATTTCGGTTCCCAAAGGTTTGTTACCCTCTCGTTTACTTGGCTACCATTTTTTCTTGGTCCTTCTGTTCCTCATTGTTTGGATCGAACAATTTTGTTTCCCGGTAGAGACGTCAAAATTAGGTACAAGCGTTATTTCAAACATACACACAAAATATCATAAAATAGTAAATATAATGATGGGACAATAACG
>JAGDQP010041618.1:0-16145 GCA_022664845.1 Lepisma saccharinum | reverse complement strand
TCGTTGGAATGACAATATTAGAAAATATTTTCGAAAGGTAGGTGTTCATGATGAAAACTAGATTGATCTTGCCCAGGATAGAATCCTATAGTGAACGTTAGTTACTGCGACGATGAACTTCCGAGATCGGTAAGCCATAGAATTAATTAGTTAATTGCTTCGCTATAAATCAGGCTGTGTTCTTAAAATTAGTTTAGATAACTTCCAGTCCTGGGCATTAATCACTGGATCCCCGCATATTGTTATTTTCCGAAACAAGTGAATTCCCTAAAAGAACAATCCATATGTGTATGTATGTTTGTGTTACAACAGTATATCTGTGTCAACTAGACCATATTGAAAGGTATGACAAACGTGTGGAGAAAGGAGACAAAAGAAATATGTGTCACTGCATACGCGGTTTATACGTTGTTGGGCAAACACAACGGGAAAATACAGGTATTTTATTTTGATGCTGAAAAGAAAGGGCGGTTTGTAAGGTAACCTTCAATACCCCACCTGAAACATCTTGTACCTGGATATTCTTGTGGGTTGGTTGAGTTTTAGGGGGCTGGGTTGGAAACCGGATGGTGAGAGACAATTTTAAGTTTCCCTTTCTACAATTATCTCTCATCCATTTTGTACGCTTTTCCTTTTCTTGGCCTACCTTGGAACATTTTTAGAAGAAAACCATCAACAATAAATAAAGAAGTGTTTCGCACACAAGACCCGGACTGTAAAAATTCAATTTTTGTAAAAGAAAAAAAAAACCGTGAAAGTTTTATAACGCAAAATGAGTTATAAATCAGGGTGTCCTCTCAAAATGGGGTCTCTGTTTCAGGAAAAAGGTGTTGTCGGAACTTAAAGTGTGACCCAGAGAAGGAACCCTCTTGATTTCGTACAGGTTGAAGATGAAAATGATTCTATGACAAACCTATTGTTGAACACAGAAAGGCCTTTACTGGAGATTGAAGAGAAAGTGACAGCGAATTTTTTTTTTAAAGAATACCCTACCAAGAGGCATTGTTATGTTGTCCTAATATTGTTGAGATTCTCCATAGAAATTGTAGGTAGGTCAAGGTCGAATGTGTCCTTTATTTTTCTTACCTTAGTGATCTTTTATTATTATTTTTTTTAAAGGTAAGGTTTACTGTTTCTAGGAGATGTTTGAATTACGACAGTAAAAGAAAGACATAAGTCAGTCGACGTCGCACATATGGACAAAGGGGCATGGAGAAAACCTATGTGCTAATGTGGGAAAATTTGTCACCAAGAAGAGGTGTGGAAAATTAAGACATTCACTGACGCAAACCCTTTGCTTTTATTAAGTGATTTTTTTTCTAACGGATAAATGTGTAACCAGAACACCGTTATTTCTCATAACTGTAAAACAAAGTAACGGATATTATTTTATTTGTTTATTTATTTAAATATCAATTTTATCTATCATAGAAAACTTTGGGTGTAAAGATAGAATTGTCATTATAACCAATTAAATACACAGCACATAGGTTTGTGCTTTAATTGTGTTAGGTTGTACACACAAAATTAAAACGTTTGTGTTCATCAAGGAAGCATCCAAATGACTTTTCAAAAGTGGTGATTCTAACTTGACGTCAATAGTTACTTTGGATTTGCTCATGTTCTGAAACGTTTCGATATAATTGGTTTCTTTTTGCCACACAATCGAGCACAAACGATGGTGCTATTGAAGATTAACCACTTCTCAAAATATTAATAGCTAGTGATTCTAGTTTGACGTCAAAGCTTCAATTGCCAACTACCTTATTTTGTGCGTTTTGTTGATGCGCACAAACTATTTACTTTTGTGCACAATTTTTTGTAAAAAAGCACAAACAATAATGGTGACGATTTTATCTATATTGATAAACGATAAAAATGGATTTTTTTATTTATGGCCTTTAGGCATCTAAGTCTCAAGCCGGGATAGGGGAGGGCAAAGGATTCGTGAAGGTGCCATCCTCAGTGTTGTCACGAGACGAGACGAGACGAGACAGAGAAATGGCTATAGAAAACGAGACGATACAGAGCTATCGTAATACAAAGTATACATCTTTTCGAGACGAGACTCTCTCTGAACAAGATATTTTCGAGGCGACACAACCTAAAATCTCGTCTCGTCGGTAACACTACCATCCTGGCATTTGCCTTGTGTGACTAAGGCAAAACCCTGGGAAACCGGATGATCGGCCGCTGAGATCGAACCCACGACCTCCCGAATGCTACACCAATGCTCTACCACAGCTACGGCGGCTGGGTGATATACGATAAAAAGTTCCGTTACAAATAAACATCATAATAAGTTCTTTTAGAAGATAAATGACGAGGCGAAGTAATATTTTAAAAAGAAATAAAACATTTGAAACAAAATTTAGCTGATGTCTTAGTAGATGCTATGAAGAGTTAACATTCATTTCCTGCATTTGGTACATTAAACGCCAACGAGATTTCAGAATTTGAAATCATATTTTGTGTAATGTCTGTGCATGTGTTAAATACGAGCAACAAAGTTCTTACTCCCACTCAGAGAATATCAGATGTAGGTGAATGGATGGATATAAGATACCTTTCATAGACTGTATGTAGTCTGTTGTCTACTTTAAGATTGAGTTTCATTCATTAGACTAATTGTAAGTACAACTTGAGGTGTAAGTGCAGGAACTTTCTGGATATTTGGGATGCATCTTGGAGTAACCACAATCGAACCGTGACAATACAAAGTTCTGGGGAACGGAAAGAATATTCTATGAATTCCAATTTCCGTGTAAAATTAGCGTATTATTTCAGAAGTAATTGTACACTTCACACACAGGTATTTTGGACCTCTCCCTGACCCTAAGCCCTCGGAGCCCTCCAAGAAAAAAAAAAAAAAAAAAATTAGCTGATCAAAGCTGTTGTCATAATGAATAATTTATCAAAATGAGCACTAATCAATGAAAACATAGACTTCGCTTCTCACAGTTCAAACCAGCCGGGCGTGTCGAAAATTTTACAGCCAAAGTTATTAATTTCTGTATTTATTGTTAACGCAGCAGGTTACAGCCCAATTACAAATTTACAAAGTTATTAGACAAAGATTTTTTTCTTTACAATGGTGTCCCTAAATGCTTTAAAAGACATATAACTAGTGTTGTCCACGAGACGAGATTGAGACTGTTTCGTCTCGAAAATGTCTTGTTCAGAAAGTGTCTCGTCTCGAAAAGATGTACAGGAGTATATTATACATTAGGAGAGTTCTGTCTCGTCTTGTTTTCTATAGACATATCTCTGTCTCGTCTCGTCTCGTGGACAACATTACATATCCAAGTCATAGTAAACTCGACACATTCTACACAGTAAAAAATAGCTGTGTTAATTCAAGACAATGCGGTATCCCAGCGTGACTACCACTTTTTGTGTTGATTTCGGTACTGGGAGAAAAAAGAACTACGGCTGCTGCGAAATTTGAACATGGGTTGCTTAGTTAGAAGTTAAGCGTCATACCGACTTGGTTAAATCATCAGACAGAATGAGTAGTAGATTCAAACAGTATAGAGGATAAAAAAAATGTTGTTGAACCCCAAACACAAACAAAGTTACTCTCACGACTTATGCCATGATTTAATCACTTTTCCATTGATCAATTAGAGATCAGAATTCCCATTCATTGAGAATATGTTCCATTTCTATGAAAGCAAGCGCAGCATTTGACATGTTGTTACGATAAGAAAGCAGTAATGCTGCTGAAGTGTTTGGCTGTCGCCATCTTGCTTGCTTTCATAGAAATGGAATATTCTCAATGAATGGGAATTCTGGTTCCGAATTTAAAAAATAGGAAATGATTAAACCATGGTATAAGCCGTGCAAGTAACTTAGTTTGTTTTGGGGGTTCAGCAACATATATTTGATTCCCTACATTGTTTAAATCTATAGTGTAGACGTTTAATTCAAACGTTATTCATTAAATATGGTTTGCATCTTTCGTTTTTTCTGTCTGACGACTTAGCCAAATCAGTAAGACGCTCGACTTGTACGTGAACAACCCATGTTCAATTCTCGCTGCAGCCTTATAACTTTGTTTTTCTCCCAGTACCGAAATCAACACCGTGTGTTGTGTTGATTTAACACATAAAAAGTGGTAGTCACGCTGGGACACCGCATTGTCTTGAATTAACACAGCTATTTTTTGCAGTGTATTGTCGAGTACAGTCGCGATGAAAACTTCTTTCCTGTTTGGTAACATTTCTTTTGCGAATAACTTTGAAATGGATACACTGATTTGAATATAGATTTTTGTAACTTAACAGAAACTCACAGTCTCTTTAAGTTGCAAGAAACTGGACTCAAATTGGTCTACCCATTCCAAAGTTATTCACAAGAGAAATTTTCCAACACGAAAGAACTTTTGATCGTGAGTGTACATATTTTGTACATTGGTGGTTTCATCTATATATTGGTCTTTGCTTTTTCGCAAGTTTGTGTGCTTTGAGTGCTGTCAACGCGAGTTTTATATGACTGACTTGAAACTGTCAGTGTCAGGTTGATACTAAATCCATAGAGTCGAAATTATTCTGATGTCTTTTCTAACGAAATAGCTATTCAGTAATGTTGTGTCTATCTTCTAATGTGAAATATTAACGCTATTAATGAATTTCCTGTAGCTTTTATAAATAAGATATATCCGAGCTTCTTTATAGGTTAGGAAATTAACAAGGTTTGATTTATTGGCAACTTTTCAGTTGATGTGGATTTCAAATAGAGAAAGCCTAATAATCCAACTTATGGTGCACATAAGCATAGTACGAGGTCTTTTAATGTTAAAAAAATATTAAATTCTTTCATTGTACTACACAGGAAAAAAAATAACCATGTTGATTCAACACTTTTCGGTGTCCCAGACCGACCACTGCTGTTCTGTGTTGATTTAACACAATGGATGTGTTGCTTTCGGTGATTGAACGCAATGAATGTGTTGTCAATGCTCATTCAACACAATGGAGTATATCATACTGGCATTATCACAGTGTTAAATCAACATGAACTACCGAAATCAACACTGTTTGTTGTGTTGATTTAACACAAAAAATGGTGGTCACCCTGGGATACCAAGAAGTGTTGAATCAATACCACTATTTCTTGTTGTGTAATTAAGAATCCTAGTAATTTAAAATCTTGGTTGGGTATGTTTGTAGAGTTGTTTGTAGACGTTTCTTTCGCATCAAACGTGACACCAATGTATTTTTAAATTAAAGAATTGTTTTATTTATACTGAATTACAATACTTAGTGTTTGCTCGTGTTGAATTTGATTTTTTATTTATGGCCTTTAGGCATCTAAGGCTCAGGCTGGGATAGGAGAGGGGAAAGGATCGGGGAAGGTGTCGCCTGGTGGGACCGAGGAAAACTCTGAAAAAACCTTGGTCAGGACTCAGGATGGTCATTGCTCGTGTTGATTCCAAGGCGATTTATAGCACACTAACTAGCAATATTACCAAAGCTTCCTGGAAGGTTTGCGGTGTCTTGCGTAGAATCGATCTTAGCAAATATTTTGTGGTTATTCGCAGATAGCAAGTTTTCATGACTAGGAACGTAGTTCGGAAAGCCATTAAGATACACAAGAAATAACAAAGGTCCTAGGATTGAGCCTTGTGGAACTCCTGAGAGTGCAATATATAGGTAACATCACTTAGTAACCAGCAATGAGAAGCTGGGGGAGTGTCAAGGTGAGAGGAACATTCCATATACAGAAAGAATTGGCCGTGCTGTGGTGGTGTAATGGCTAGCATACCTAGCTGGCAACTGAAAGATCTTGGTGCGAATCCCGGCTATGAAGGCTGTCAATTTATCTCTGTTAATTTCAACATTTATCATAAACACAAGATTATTTGTGAAAAAAGGTAATAACATCAAATTTTTCACTTCATGGAACATGGACTTGTCCATTAGTGGGTTTAAAAGGTGAATATAACATCAGGACTATACATGTTGCAGTTTTTTCTTCCTTTTAAAACGGAAGTACGCTTAACTTTTCACATTCAAGTCTTCCTGTTTCAGTGTGTGCATGTATACCTACCTACCTACCTATATGTGCATGTTCATTCTTTTGTGGCCACCGAGGTTCTCCACAAGGAAAAAAAAATAACAGAGAAAGGGGGAAGAAGGGAAAAACACAGAAGTCAGGAAAAGAGATCCGTTGGCACCGCACCGAGCGAGCTGATGTTGTGTGCTGGAGGCCGGATGTTCCTCTTGGAAGACAATGGTCTCTCCATCTAAGCAGCCCCTGTGGACGAAAAGATCTCTCCTTCTTTATTGTTTTCCAGTGCCCTCTGTTGTCAGGTGGCAAGCGAGAATAGATCTTCACCTGTCTTTTTTTTTCTGGGTTTCATCTTCCTCTCCTCCTTCCTTTTTTCCACTTTTCATCAACTTTTCCACGCTAATGTTCTCTGCTGTTTTCCGTCCGTTCGTCATCAAATTCTGTGAACATGTCCCCAAAACCGTTGCTTTTGTTTTTCCGCTCTTGTTTTCGGAGCTCAATTATTACAAGGTAAAAGAAAACAATTTTTTTCTTTTTAGATACAGGAGAGGGGTTTCTAAGGCGCCATTACACTACGACCTTGCTCATCGAGGAAGCTGATCAGCAAGCTCGATAGTATAATAGCCAGGGTTTCCACCAGGATTTTCAGTTTGGGGGGTGTAAAGTCAAAATTGGGATGGTGTAAGTGGTGTTTTGCATGGTTTCTATCGATTTTGCACAGCAAATTTTTTTTTTAAGTTGCAGGTGTAGTCAAGAATTTGGGGAGTGACGCCCCCCACAGGAGGGCTGGCGGAATCACTGGTAATGGCGCAAAGTATACTCGAGCTTCCTCGACAGCAATCTCGCCGAGCAAACTGTTGAGCAAGCTTGATAGGGTAATAGTACTCTTAGTTACGGAATAAAAATTACATCCCAGTCGTATTTATTTTATAATATCATGTGGGCTTTGTGGTGGAGAAACACCGTGTGTGTGGGTTTTCTCGGGGTTCTCCCGTTTCCTCACACTTTCTTCGTTCCACCAATTCATCCCATCATCATCCATCTGGCCTGAGCCAAAGTAGCCTACAGGCCTTTAAAATAAATTCAAAATTCGTATTTAATATTGAATTTAAATTTCCTAGTAAAGAGTATGTTTCATACTCCGTTACAATTAACATTTCTTTTAATTACATGGATCTTTCATTGTCTATACTTCAACTTAATTTTCCTATATTTTTTTTCAAACAGGCCTGCCAGGTCCGCCTCCACTAAAATTTCATTTGAATTTGAACATAGTTCTCCTGCTTAATCTTTGTTACCAAAGAATTGAGTACCGCTAGAAAATTTGTCACTGCACAGATTTTTTTTTTACTTATGACGTTAGAAATTTTAAGTTCTAAAAGTGTTCTTATCTGAGCCGAACTCCGCTTAACTTAAGCCAACAACTTTGTGAGCTGGTAAGGTAAGGCAGAGAGCTGCCGTGTTCAAGTCACCTCGGTACCATTGCATTTTTTTTTTTCCTTCACTGGTGCCAATCAAATTCTTTTAAACAAACTTTTGTTTAAAGCAAATTAAACTTTATTTGGGCTCAATTTGATTTTGTTTTTGTTAACAACAAACAAAGATTTTTCTTACTGTGTGTGTGTGTGTGTGTGTTTGTGTCTCGAAAGTACCGTCATCGACAAACAAGTCAGGTCTGCTTGAACAATTACGGCCAATCTACGAAACAAAGACATCTATAACGAAAATATGTTCCAAACAACTCAACATTTCGTGAGGATTTGATATGGAATGACAGATGATTTTAATATAAAGGGCGTCCCATGATGATGGTGGGACATATTTTAGAAGCAAGCAGGTATCTTGGACTGTAATAATCACATTGACCACAAACTTCGCTCAATACATAACAAAGGTACCGAGCCGTCGTAGCTCAGTAGTATAGCGTTGGCGTAACATTCGGGAGGTTGTGGATTCGATCCCAGCGGCCGACCATTCTGATTAAAGGTTTTCCAGGGTCACACCAGGAATGCCTGGATGGCACCTTCAACATGTCACCTTGGCTAACACCTTCTCATATTCTTTCCCCTCCCCGGCCTGGGCCGTAGATGCCTAAAGGCAATTTATTATGCGACCTGAGTTTTGAATATCTCCTCCTTTGGTCACCACCACGAAGAGAATATTTGCTCGCTTTTTGAGTTCCTAACCATGGCGCGGTGCATCATATCAGCTCGAATGGCTGCAATCTCTTTATTGATTATTTGATTCAGTTCATCGCCTTGCGGGGCACCCTTTCCTTCAGATAATCCCGAGTTTCGGAGGGTGAGGTTCAATTTTGGAGCTATTTGTACTAGGAAGGTGGTTGAGGTGTGTCGTTGGAAAGGTTTAGGCAAGACCAGTTCAAAACCCATATTATTCATCATCCAGATCGCAGGGGCGGTTCCCGAGTTCCGCGGCAGGAGGAGACATTTTCAACTCAGGAAATAGGAAGGTGGTTGAGATGTCGTTGGAAATATCTCGCCACAACTTTTCCAGGGGAATATTGATCACCCAAATAGGAGGCTCGCTCACTAGCTTTTAAGGTTAATGTAAAGCAACGATCTCCAACAAAAGATGGCAGCAGTATCTCCGTATATGTCTAAAGTATTTTTACCGTTGCACGAAATTTCTTTGCTGCTCCTACAAATTCAAGCCTAGAGAGCTCTAACTTTCAGGGAAGAAAGTTCATAACCAATTCAAGAGTTCTATTTGTGCAGATTTTTCATTTTGTTTCTTGTCCATTGATGAAAGAGCTTCATTGATATAGCCATAACGACAATGGAACTATTTCAACAATGAACAAGAAAGAAAATGAAAAATCTGCATGAATAGAACTCGTGATTTTGTTACGGACTTTCCTTCCCTGAAAGTTAGAACTTTCAAGGCTTGATTTTGTAGGAGCAGCAAGGAAATTTCGTGCAACGATAAAAATACATTAGACATATACGGAGGTAGTGCTGCCATCTTTTGTTGGAGTTCATTGCTTTACATTAACCTTAAATCGTTCAAATTTGAACTACATAAGGGAACTGCAAGGGTTTGGATAAAATAAGAAAGTGAAAAAGGAGTTAATTTTCTTGAAGAATTGTAATATCACTTAGCACCTGTTTCTCAATCCGCACTTCTCGTATCTGCAAATGTGTTTAGCAAGTAATTGTCAAGAAGAACGTACATACAACACATTGTACATCCTCTGTAACAGTCATTACCATGATTTGGCAGCAATACAACATCCACTGAGGCCATAAATGTCATTTCCCATGGCATATTGAAGGATAGAACAGCTTCCAAGCCTCGCTTACACACGTAGTAGTACGTAAACAGTAGTGAGACGGGGGAAACCACGAGAATAAGACATAATCATATTTTCATTTTATAACATAATTTTTATTTCAGATAAATGTTTTCTTTTCTTTAAATTTTATTTTGTTGGCTCTTATTTTCAAAACATGGGAAGTTCACATAAGCGAAACAAGAGCGTTTAGCACACAATAAGAGAGAGATTCACATACAGAGAAACACATGCTGTTTCCTACATTTTGTGTGGGAGAAGGCAAAGAATATTGCCTGCATATACTTGCCACAGGTCAATTGTTAACAAAACTGTGGACACGAAAGACTGTAAAACAGTCTCTCCACCCCTCATTCACTCACTCAAGATTACTTCTTTTTTCTAAAATGAAGCAATATTAAAATTGACAAGGATCTTTCACGTGGTGACCTCACGCACAGAGAGACGTTTTCATGTTTTTTTTTGCTAAGCCATTGAATATTATGACCAGATGATTTCTTTGTTTGTTATTAATTGTTGTACATTACATCCAACCACACTAATTTGTTATTTGTGGATTTCGTTCGTGTTCAACAAATACGTATGGCGAACGGTTGCAGTTATAAAAAGTATTTCATGGTATATAAACACTGGATGAGTATTAATTACATAAAAAACAACAACACTAATTTAAAATGGAAACATTCTTGTGCCAGGCCCATGAGATAAAAGATTGTTCTTTATTTGCTCAAACAGCCAGCAACAAACACTACTACTACTATTACTACTACCACTACCACTACTACTACTATTAAATTCAATTCACTCTTTCAAATCCTTTAGGCATCAAAGCCTCAAGTTGGGCAACGTTGAAGGTACCATCCCAACATTTGCCTGGTGTGACTGAGGAATAACTCTTGGAAAACAATGAGGTTGATCGAATCCAGGACCTCCCGAATATGATATTTTGGAGAAATAGTTTTATAAAAATCTGTTCGTAGGCTGTGGCAGCTTCCATACATGTCATTCTGTTAATCAATTGTTTATTTAATTGTTTGCGTTTGAGAAGACTTCAAATACCTATTTATTTACTCTCTGTATTATATGAGCCATAATTATCTACATGGAATATAGTATATTAAGAAAAGTTGAAATTATGGTCAAAAGATGGCAGCACTAAAATATGGCAAAATGTGAAGTGAGTAACTTTTTTATTTCTCAGGTAAATCATTTCGTTTCTTTTTTTATAACAATTCATATTTTATGTTCTTGTTATCAATAATGTCTTTTTAGTTCTACTTTATTTATTTCAATGTAATTAACATTATGTATGAACATATCGCTACTAATTATGTTAACATTGTACGTAAGAGCTTGTACCAGGTTTTGTCAAAAGATAAAATAATTAAATATACTATTTAATTATTTTGATGTATGGTCCTGCAATATGCAGTACTGGAGTCCGACACTCCATGCGACCCAATAAAATAGATATATTTTTCCTCCCAGTTTTTTTATTTCCACTTTCTTAGTTTTAAAAATTAGATTTAAGAGTATGCTAGCACGCCCGACACCTGCGCTAGGTGGAACTTGGGGCACTACTCACGGCCATAAGTGTTTAATATATGTTATTATCAAACACTTCACTCAAACGACCACGAAGAAATTAATATCCCTGAGATGAGGCAAATAGAGGATGCTTCAAGGCTTTTGTGCATGAAAATTCTATTCATGCATTGAAATTGCCTTGTGGGAAACGAATTAGATATTATGGCTTTCAACGATCAAGTTCCTACTGTTTCAAGGTTCTAAAGTCCTTGCTATCTTTTATTTTCAGCGTGAAAGTAGTTTTCAATCCGTCGCAACTTTTAAGCTAAATTTATGGCCTCCCGGAAAGTCCTGTTCCAAATTTTGACCGACAAGGGAATCTCACTTGGTGTCAGCAAATTCGGTGAATGGGGCTAGACTTATTCGAAAGAACTTCATAAATAAACAAGAATTCCAAATGTGTAATCCGAAAATCCGAAGAAAATTATTGAAATCCCTATTATTAGTTATTACTGTAATGTGCAATTGCTGCAAGAAATATGTATTGGCGATGGAACATACCGGTAATTGAACAAAGGGCATTAAATGTAGAACACCAGAGAAGCGCCAGAGAGAGAGAGAGAGAGAGAGAGAGAGAGAGAGAGAGAGAAAGACAGCTTGTAGTGCCATCTCTGGATTGTCATCCAAAACTCTACTTGGAGCAATCAAAAAATGACACAGTTTAAACAATAGGAAAATCTTTCTTTATAGTTTTAGTATTCATTGGTAGCTCCTTCCATCAGCTCAATAAACAAAGATGAAGGTTTCCCTGCTCCTGAAATAACAAGTTTAGGGAGAGGTTATATATAATGCGTTGTACACAAATTGTTAACTACAGTGGTCTAAAGTTGTTCTGTCATCCTGTAGCTTCAATGATTCCGCCAAAACGGAAGCTACGAACATGCATCCACAAAATAATGCACGTAAGCATCTGTAACAAGTACATTTGTTACAGATAACAACAGAAGAACAAGAGAACGCAAATCCAGGACACAACTTCTCGATTAATGTCATCTTGTTACCTCTTTCTTTCTCTTCCCTTGCAAAAGAATTCCCTGCCCTTTGACCTTCGCTACAAGGGACGAAGAGAGGTCTCTACCATGGAAAGAAGTCGTTGCGAACTTCCGCTTTTAAAGCAAGAATTAAAGCAGGTGGGGAGCTGGGTAGGCATTAGTGATCTTCCGCGGAAGAGTGGTGGGGAATGGACATCAAAAAAATGGACAAAAAGAAGACCCCAAGAGAAGAAAAGTGACATCTTGAGTGCATCCACAGGTTGCCAAAGGTAAGAAACAACAGTTTTCCCTTTCGTGAGATATTCTACTTCCAGATATTCTCACAGGGAGGCACCACCTACAACATCCGGTGCTTCTTGTGACATAAAAATCTTGTTTTCCTTCTTTTTCTTTCTGTTTGTGCTTTTGTTACCTCACCCTCCAGCCCACCCTCACCTTGTGTGAGGCCCGTTTAACAAAAGATACATGCATATACAATTACCACTGCCTTATAATAATGTCTAATTTGCTGCAGCTTTTCTGTATTCACTTGTTTCAAGAGATAAAATAACACATTAAAATACATTTTCGCGCCTTTCCGTCTTGAATTGAATTGTATTTTACGGCCTTTACGTTTCTTTAGGTTATGCCGAGATAGGGTATGCGAGACATGAGCAAAGGTAATTCGGCAGGCCCTGTTTGAAGGTATCATTCCGACTTTAGCCTGTTGTAACTGATAAAAACACTCTAAAAATACCTCAGTCAAGATGGTCCACTGGTAGATTCAAGCCCAGTAACATCCGTATGTGAAGAAGGCCGTTCGATGTCCCTTTCCGCTTGTCTACAGTATTATTTTCATATGCATCAACGTCAACAAATAGAAAGTTTCCCAAGGTGAGCGGGTATCATTGTTGACTTGCTGTAATCAAAGTGTCCCAAGTTAGAAACCCGTTGTGAACGGTAGCGATTCACAACCCTCTTTAAATTGTAGGTGCTACCCTGAGGACGTCATCATCATCCGATGAAAGCCAAAGGCAAACCACCTTTGTTCATATTATCCAGGGACCATTAGGTCATCTTCTGGCCTCCGGACAAAGGATTCATCACCATTACCATTGAGTCTAGAGCTCTGCGATTATTCGATATTTTGTAATGATGATAATGAGGAAATTTGAGAACTCATGTATCAAATCTCGCTATCGAACGATATTAAGGACGGTCAGTATTCGATTTCAATGATTTTTCGAATATGGACGATATGCAATATTTGGTTTTAATTTAAGGGCTTTAGGCAGCTTTGGCTCAGGCCGGATGGATGATGATGGGAGAGATGGTGGAGTGATGAGGGAAGAGCTGAAAGAGAGGCCACTTTTGATGACCAGAACATAGGTGACCGGAATGATCCGGTCTTGACTGCAATGGCTGAGTGACCCGATGGTCCGATCTTGACTCAAATCAACAGCTTGACCAGACAACCCAATGATTGAATACTGACTAACGACTCAGACTACACGACTACGCCAGTCGGTAGTTATTTGCACACCCCTGGGGCAGTGGCGTCACAAGCTTAGACTGCGGTGATATCTTAGATAGTCCTCCGGCCCTGGGGGTATTCTTTCCGGGGTTATTAGGCTATTTCTATACATTATTACTACTGTTAGAAACTTTTCAGTGACGATTTTTTCGTGCCCGTATCTCGGACATTCCCTGAAAGAAACTCTGTTCAGGGATCGAAATCGGGTCAGGGTGACCCGGTCCAAAACTTGATCCAAATTATTCTGTGACCCATTTCAGCTCTGGATGAAAGTGAGGGGAAAGGGGAGCACCCTGAGAAAATCCAAGCACCCGGTGTTTGTCCACCACAAAGCCCACATGGCACGAGCAGGGATCGAACTGGGCACCCCAAGCACCAGACGTGAGCGCTCCACCACTGAGCCACCGCGTTTGATCTTCCGATATTAGATACATCGTTTGATCTTCGATTTGCAGCCGATATCAAGTACGGAGATCGCACATGACGCTGAAATTATAGCAAATGGTGCTAAGAGGCAGCGGAGGTCTATACACTGCTCCTATCCACTTCTTCCAGAACTGTTCACCACAACTCCACTAAGCCGTGCAGTCTGAGGCATTAGGCCAGCGACTCGAAGATCGCGGGTTTCTAATCCAGCCAGGGTATGGATGTTTGTGGATTTTAACGAAGGTGTACAGGGCCGAAGTAAAAAATTACTACGTAGACTGGTTCATAGAAACTAAAGTTTACCAAAGTTTATCAACCTCACTAAGAAACTTCCGCAATGTATCTAAAATTAAGGCCGTGACTGATAATATTTCCTGGAAATGTACACATAGGTCCATAGAAATTAGCCGATAAGGAATTATTGAGTCCTAAGACAGAAGCTGGACAGACCTAACGAGAATTACGTCAGCATGTAGAGGGAGTAGTTACAATAGTTTTGTATCGCGTACAAGGGAAAGAAAGAAAACTGTCTAATCTGACTTTTCTAATTTAATTCCGTGAAATAAAATTTTGAAAATAAATATAAGGAAAAAATGTAAATTTTCTAACCAATATCCGTGATTTTTGTAAAATATTGAAAAATGCAAAAAGGAAAACACCTAACCTGACGGTTCTTGGTTCGATCCCAACTTATACCATGTAGGCTTTGTGGTGGACAAACGCTGTGTGTGTGGGTTTTATTGGGATTTTCCCGTTTCCTCCCACTTCCTTCATTCCTACAATTCTTTCATATCATCCACTTGGTCTGAGCCAAAGGTGCCTAAAGGCATTAAATTTAAAAAAGTCAAAATGTAGGCTCAGTGATTATTCTCTTGTAAGATATAGGACCCACTCAAGTAGCAATAGCTATACTACACCGAGTTGAGGCACTTCCACCCGGAAAAGAATTTGTGTTCATTGCGGGAGACTTGATAGGCATGACAAATATTTTTTATGCTTTTCTGGTACTTACACCGAACTTAACCTCAGGGGGTGAGATGGGGTGGAGGAATAAATCTCCGGAGAAGACTCCCTTTCAGGCCACCCCTGAGTTCACCACTGTACATAAAAGGCTTCAATGATATATATAGATCTATATCTAATAGATTCCTAAGGATTATGGGGGATCGCTTCAGCTCTGTAGTACAGCGCCCACCTCTGGTTCGTGGGCAGTATTCCCCACGAGACGAGACGAGACAGAGAATTATTATAAAAAACGAGACGAGACAGAGCTCTGGTAATGTAAATATACATCTTTTCGGGACGAGACACTCTTTGGACAAGATATTTCCGAGATGAGACAGCCTAAATCTCGTCTCGTGGACAACACTATGCGTGGGTTCCTCGGTTCTATCCCAGCTCGTATGGACTTTGTGGTGGAAAAACATCGTATGTGTGTGTGTTTTCCGGGATTTTCCCGTATCCTCACCAATTCTCTCATCAATGCCCATTCGGCCTGAGCCAAAGGTTGCCTAAAGGCCTTAAAAATTAAATTCAAATTCCAAAGGAATGTAGCTATTCCTAATATATATCTTAATATTATATATCAGTCGCAAAGTAGATTAAATATATTGACAGACGCCATGACCGGGATTCGAACCCAGATCTTCCAGTTGCGGGCTAGGTAGGCTATATGAAATTACACCATTATACCAACACGGGAACTGGGAGATCCGGGTTCGAGTCTCGGTCACAGCGGCTGCCAATTTTTTTGTGCCAATTTCAATATATACCATACACAAGGTTATTTGTGAAAAAAAGGTAATATAACATGTATATTAAATATAATTTCCCTCGCGGAACGTACAGTAATTAAGCACGCTACTTTATGAGCGATATAAGATCATGTTGATAATGCTTTATCTCTTGTATCATGAGAGAAAAGACGGCAGACTCACAAAAAGAGTTTTAATATGTTTTCAGTTGGAGCAACAGATGCCGACATTTCTGTTTGTTTTTTCCTACCCCTCAGTCTACAGAGATAGATACACAGACAGCATGATAAACAGTGAGAACAGTACAAAACGATTTCTGTGTTAATTCCATTCTCTTAGTAAATTAAATTTAAAATAATTATATTTTCCTCTTTTGAAAAAAACAGCAATATTTAACAACACTGAGACAATAAATTCATTTTAATTAAAAATAATAATTATTTTTTCTTGTTGATACTGAATATAAGATATTCTTTTTAATGTTCAGTTTATATGATGTTGACTTCATTTAAAATAATAAAGAAATCTCTTATCTAAATATGAGGCTGCAT
>JAGDQP010041617.1:0-16832 GCA_022664845.1 Lepisma saccharinum | reverse complement strand
CCGAGTGAATGAATTATTATTAACATTTTAAAGGAGCTGTTGAGCTTATAAGGAGGGACCTACAGTTTTTGGTAAAGTAGACTCTGAACCACTTCGTTTTATTGACCCCGGCAGGAATTGAACCAGTGACTACGCGCACAGAAAGTGAGCGCTCTAACCTCTCGATCACTCCATGCGGCCTGAGCCAAAGTTGTCTGAAGGCTTTAAAAATTGAATTCAGAAACAATTTGGGGAGATTCTAGATTAATCTGGGTGTGAAATTTACGTACAACTATACTACTTTTACAAAGATATTAGTTTCAGGGAGGTCCCCTCTCAACAAGTTTTTCGCGAGGAGTGCAGCGGTGGAGTACTGCGGTGTGGGATAACTTTTGTTGAGTGAATGGTGAAAAATATCCTTTTTGTACACTTCACAATACAATCCAGCCTTGATCTCAGGTCCTTGCAGTAGAAAAGGGCAGTTATTTTCCTTTTGGAGGGGGGTATGTATACTGGTACGACCTTTCTATAGCACGTAGATGCTCCTAGCAGAATTTCAAGGTAGGTTTCGATATAATATCATTGACGGTTTCCTTGTTAGCAAGTTTTGGGGATACATACTGCTCTTAGTGAAACCTATTTGTTCTCAATAGAACCAACGCTGAGAAAACGTAGAGTTTGAATCAAAAAGTTAGTTCAACAAGAAGCACAAAACTGGTATTTTAACAAAAATATCTTGTTTGGCACTTTACAAACCTTTACACTTCTGGCCCTTACAACGGCTCTGCTACAGGCCGTGACGTCTGACGCATGACATTCCTCAACAATCACTCTTTCAAGAATGAGACTAGGGAAGGTAGTGCTAGAACCTCTGCTGAAGATACCATTCAGGCATGTCCCTGATAAACCAAGGAACGGCCTGGAAAATCTCAGCTAGGATAACTGGCATGAGCGAGACTCAAACCCGTGCATCGTGCGGGCGTAGCTTAGTTAACAGAATATTGGCTGGCTTCGCATTTGGAAGGACCTGGATTCGAATCCAGCAGTCGGTTATCTTGACTTAGGTTGTTGGAGGGTGCTTCTTCAGACACGCAAACGAATACCGGCAAGCACCTACGAACTAGGCTCTGGACGACTTTCTCTCCAGATCCATTCCTCCATCAAGTTGTCTATCTAGCAGAACCCCAAGAATTCTTGTCCTTCTTGTCAGTCTTTCTGTAACACAGACTAACCTCTGAAACCAGACAGGTAGGAAGAAACTGACTTCGGATTTCGGTTCAGACCACCTCGAGTTAACCGGATAACTCCAAAACTGGCAGGTTCTTCTCGTTTGGTTAAGTTTATCCATTTTTCACGCTGGTAGTTCTTCATCTTGTCATCGCGTCTGTTCTTAAGTTGCTAACTATACATTAATTTGTGCTTTTGTATATATATTCTTAAAAATTACGTCTATACCCACAAATGGCAACTACGTCACAAGTCTGGAGGCAGAGATGAAACCGCGCACGTAGGTGACCCAATGATCCTGTCCGAAACTTGACCCTATTGACCCAGTCTTAACCCGAATGATGCGGCTGACCCGGTAACCCGATCCAAAATATGAATCGAATTACCCGATTGACCCAGTGATCCAATCTTGAGCCAACGACTCTGTCTTGATTCGATTAACATAGTCTTGTTTCTGTGGTTTGAATTAATCAGTATCTTCATTTGTGAGACCAACAAATTATTTCAGTAGAGTCTTCCCGAGGGAGAGTCACTTGCATACCTCCGGAGGTGTTTTCGTTCTTCTCGGGACCCGATCCCGATCACCCCTGAAAGAAACACTGCTCAAACACCGAAAGTCATAAGGAAAGTATTAAAAATATTGCTTTGCCTCCGCATCATCCGGTAGAAATCGGGTTACTGGATTACGCCAGATCCCAAGCATAGACCTGGTGACACTCAGGCCCGGTTTAAAACGTGACCCGTTTCTGCTCTGTCTGGAGACCGACATCCCTCCACAAGAACTCGCGAAGAAACAGATGGGGGAAATAGTTGCTAGGGCGTTAGTTGAGGAACCATGCCGGCATTTGTTTGATGGAAGAAGAAAACCATATTAAGGGTAACCGGCACCAGGACTCGAGCCTACATGTCTTTCCAATGTCCATCCAATGTCCATCCAATGTCCTCGAAATAAACATTGGATCTTGTCTTTACGTTCTGCAACAAAAGACTAATTATTGTCTGAACTTTTATTCAGTTAAAGGACTGTAGGCTATGTCAGAATAAGGCGTTCATAAGCTGTGAAATAAAATAATGTTAACAAATATAAAATGGACAGATTTTTTTCCTTCTGTTTTTTTTTAATCACGAGAACTTTCGATAGTTTGAAAACCGTTATCTCTAGTTTGCAAAACCTAATAATAATAATAAGAAGAATTAAAAAAAAACATACATTTTATGTTGGAATTTGAGTAGATATTCAGCTTAGGATAGGAATAGCTTTGTTAAACCAACAAGAAAAAAAAGAAACACTTCAGTTATTCGACTCTTTACGTGTATTTGGAACGAAAAGAGTTGCTCTAAAAATGGCTGGAATAGGAGCATAATTACAGTTTATAACTTAGTCAAACAACTCCAAAAAAGTTGGCCAATAGCAATATTTTTCGGGATTCCAAATGAAACATGTAAAAGAGAATTGGTGCAGCGGGCACAAGAGATAATTTACTCATTTCCAGCACATTTAATCAACTTGACAAAGGAAAATACAGGAACAGTTTTAATTCTCTGTGACTTGGTTTGAGTGTATTTTTTTTTTTTTTTACTTCTCTGTCTCGTTTTTTTTTATTCCTCTATTTTCAAGCCCTGCTCTGCTTCCAAATCTCCCCACCGCCCTACACTCTCTCTGCCATACGCTCTCTCTCTCTCTCTCTCTCAGCCTCTTCCCTTCGAGATCATTATTTTGACTTCATTGGAGAAATTCTCTGTTGTTTAATCACAGGCATAGCTTCTTCCCAACACTACCTTCCAATGGCGCTGGAACACGCAATTGTTTGTGACGTCACGTTTGCAGGTTTGTGTGTTTTACAAAATACGAATTCTCTCTTACGGGGCAAAAAATAAAATCAAGAATATCGTGTGACATTTTTTTCAGTTCTTTTATTTTCTGGAGAGAGAGAGAGAGAGAGAAAGAGAGAGAGAGAGAAAGCAACATTAGATGCAAAGTACAACGAGACAGGTAGACACAGAACATGTAATTGTGAGGAAATAACAGGGACAACAATTTTTAGTTCACGACGTCATCTTGCTTAATTAATAGGGAACACTACCCTGAGGTATCCCAAAATAGCTGTGCCATTATGCGGAACTTTTCGTCATATTTAAACTAAAAACAATTTAAAACAGAATCTATTATTATTACGAAACGAACATACGTTAAATAAAGCTTTATAAACTTTCACAATATTCAACCGGGTCCAGACTCTAGGTTTCATAATTTATTTATATATTTTAGGAATCTATGGCTCAGGCCGGGATAAGGTAATGGAAAAGATGCTGGGAGGAGTCGGTCTGGGCCTAAGTTGAAGTTACTATCTACGTATTTGCCTGATGTGACTGAGGAAATACTCTGGAAAATGGCCGGCTGCTGATATCAAATTCAAATCGGAGAACGGACAGCGTGAACGCTTGTCCAGTCTTGGCTCCATCATATGATTATCTTTGCGTTTGCAATGGTGAAGGAAAGTTCAAGTTATGCTCTTTTCTTTGTGTAAGTTTCCAACATTCAAATAATGTCTGACCTTTGACAATGTTTGTGCGAATTCCCCACTGAGTTTCTTGACTGGCTTAGGTGCTCTCCACGTCTGTGAAAGCTAATCCCACCGCCCGCTCGATCTTAGATCGAGCGGGCGGTGGCTAATCCAAATCATCGAGACCAGGGGTGAGGAACCTACGTTCTCGAGGGAGCGACCTTGATTCAGGTCTCCAGCACGGACACAAACTACATGCCCGGACCTACTGGAGTTGCCTTGAGTCGAACAGTGTTGCCCGGCCCAATGGAAATGTTTATCAAATTGTCACAAATATGTTCAGAACGTAGATTAAAATGATCGTAACACTGTGTTTGGTCTAAGTGTATTGTAAGCCTAAGGTCATTTGTGTCTGAATGATAAATAACCCTTTCAACCTAACAACCATAAACAATCTGGAAAAGGCCTGGTTTGTTTGTAAGTCACTACTCCCGCTAATAGTATAGTAACATGACATTTTGAAGAGACATAACTCCCTTGTAGTTTTATATTTGTACAGGAAATTCATTAGGGGAATTTTATGGTAATCTGCTACTCCCAGGTACATTTATTAGGGGGAATAATTACAATTAAATCTATGCTCGGTTAATCAGATATGATGTTTATCTTATTCGCCTACACTCACCACCCATACGCACCATTTGCATTCTAGGAGCCTCCAAGACACTCCATCTTGACTTCGTCCGTTACAATGTTCATATACAACAGTCGATTGAGTCTCATCTTGCGATTACTCGATTTGAACCTTTCTAATCATTGCGTCACAAGTCGAAAGTAAACTTGATTGAGATTCATGATATCAAACTTTCGTTGAAGCAAAGGCAAGAGAAGGAAAATGGAACGAAGCTTATGTGAAGCATAGAGGAAAATGATAGGTTGTCGAAATTATCAATATGGTAAATACTTCACTGTAAAAAATCATGAAATCCTTAAATTTAAAATTGAGCCTGGTTAAGTGGTTGCTGGAGCGATACTATTGAGTTTCTGAGTGCTGAACACTCAGTATGTACAAAAGGATTTTTTGGAATAATTACAAAGGAGAGGTCTTAGACAACGGATGTATTAGCACCTGATTTCTCTGACTCAGATTCTTGAGAACAGAAAGCTGATTATTCTCTACACCTTGTTGTCTGTTTGAAGCTCGTGGTTGCTATGTATTCTGTTTCTGTTCTAAAGCGACCGTGTTGCTCGACTGTCTTACAAATACTTTTAGGATTACCCAATGGATTGCTAATCTTTCAAATTGCTACGATGCATCGGGGTAGCACCACAAGTCCTAAATTGCATAAGTCCTAAATTGCACAAGTCCTAAATTTCAGAAGTCCTAAAAGGCAAGAAGCCAGTTCTCTGGATTTTGCAGAAGTCCTAAATTGCAGAAGCATTGCATAAGTCCTAAATTGCACAAGTCCTAAAGTTTAGGACTTGTGAAAGTTTTTTTAGGACTTCTGCAATTTAGGACTTCTGAAATTTAGGACTTATGGACGTTACCCGAGGCATCAACGTGTGGTGACATCCCGTTTGCAAGTGATGCCAGTTTTGCAAGACCTGTCTCATCTACTAGCAGGGTAATGACGCGCATATTACTCGAAATCCGGGTTCAGTAGAGTAAAAGAGTGCACATAGTACTCGAGATAGGAGTTCAGTGGAGTAAAAGGGTGCACATGTCACTCGAGATCCGAGTTCAGGAAGAAAAAGTGCACCTGTCACTCAGGATCCAAGTTCAGAGCGAAAAAAGCATGCACATGTCACTCGAGATAGGAGTTCAGTGGAGTAAAAGAATGTACAGTTAATACAAATATCTTACAAATACCTTTCCCCATATTCCTTTGTATCACAGACACGTTTCAAGTAGAATACCAAGAAATTGTAAATTAACTGCTTCTCCTATCTCGCTGTAAAGACAGTGGAATGTATATTCTCAGTCTCTAATGGCTCAATACAAGTATGAATAGATCCATAGTGCCTTGAAAGTACTGTTTTATTCTGCCTTGTCTCAGAGATGAAAGTTGAAGGCTAATTTGCTAACTGTATAGTCAGTCAACACATGCTCTTGGAACCTTAAGAGTTAGTTTGTTGAATATGGTAAATGAAACGAGCATACAAAGATTAAAGTAAGTGATTCTGGATTTTCATGTGTCTCTGAGTCATCATCCAACATTTTAACACGAATCATCATGTTTACAACCACAAGAAAGCATGTACAGCATCACGACGTAGAATCTTGCTTATTCTTCTAAACCAGTAGTCTTTCAGAGGAAAAAAAAAAGAAAGAACTGATCTATTAATTAAAGAAATGACTAGAAATGGGTTTGTCGTCTCACGAAGAAGTGTAGTAAGGTTATAAACTATCATGGAAACGTTCAGTTTAACGTAATTTCAGACAATTTCTGTCGACTATAATCACTCGAGCTCCTTTGCCATCTCTAGAATGTTTGTTCAACCATGACATGCAGAGGGAGGTAGAGAGATAGAGAGAAAGAGAGAGATTGGAACTCGATTGTAGCAGACTTATTCGAATTCTACAACCCCTTGAGTGCTCCATTACGAACTAAATTCGAGGGGCGAGGTGTTTGAGGGATCGCTGAAGTGATCCACCTCGCCACTTCACCATCGATGGCAACGACTGAGAAAAGGGAAAATTTTTTTACGATCCAATCTCGGCGCCAACTCCAAAGGAAACTTATTCCAGAGGAAAAAATGTACTTTCAAGAGAGAGAGAGAGAGAAGTTTGCGTGCGAGCGTGTGTGTGTGTACATGTGCAGTCCTGTTAGTGTGTGTGTCTGAAAGAAGCGCCACTGATATATTGGTTAAGAGGTAGTAGAGTAGACCCCATCTTTTGGACACTACATAATCTACTATCGTACATCGACGACGAACCTAAAGAAGAACACTACGTGTGTGTGTGTGTGTGTGTAGGTGAAGTAGGTTCAGAGAGAAGTTCTCTTTTCTGTAGAAACCGGATGACTTACGACGATGTTGATGACGCCATTTAGAGAGGAGTAGAACCAAGGAAAGTCGAAAAGAAAGGTGGGGGTTGAAATCATGAACGAGACGAACATTTGGAAAAGCAAGAGAGAAATATTCTTTTCGTGCACAGCTGGCTTTGTCCTGGTGACTAGAAAAGTTAAAAAGAAAGAAGGAGAGAAAGGGACACAAAAAAAAATTCTTGCTTTTCGTACCAATGTTTGTTCTCATGATCTGCGAGTCAGCACATTCAAAGAATTGCAGCACTCCTCCCATTTCTTGCCAAAAACCATCTTCTCACCAAATTCTCATGTTCTTTCTTCTCTGTCGACGAATTTTCCCACCCCCTTCATTTTTTCTAGCACTTTCTTACCCAACATTCCTCTGACTATGCTGAAGGAAAATTTATGAACTCATCATGACATTTATATCTTGCCAATATGATCTGATATGAGTTGTAGTAACAGCAAACATTTTAATCAATTAGTACTGTATATCAAAAGAATAGTTACACCAAAGTTATTCATTTTCCTTTATCGTTTGTGAAATCACCCGAAAGTTCGTACAATAGCAGAGACAAGATAATATTTACTACGGCAACTGCTGCGGAGAGTTAAATATTCGTAAATATTTTTCCCAACACAAAATGCCATTAATTTGATCCATGTGCAATTGGTTGACATATATGAGGATCAAACGAGAAGTAACAAAATGTAAAATACACGTTTATCTTTGTATTATTATAAGAGGAACGAATGATGTTTGGCAATCTTCATCACTCCATTATCTTGACCGCGTACTTCGTGAGCCAGAATGAACTGTGGCGTTAATGTGTTGTGAATAGATTTATTTTTGAAGAGGAGATATTTCCGACTGGCACTTACCGTAACGTATATCTTAAGAAGACTGGTGCATACTTGTAACGTTTGCAGAAAGGTCATCGCTGGCATCTCCATCCATAATTCGAACCAAAAGTCACTCGTTGCGTCGTAAGAAACAGAAGAAATACGAGCAACATCAACTCGAGGCATCATATGAAGATTCTTACCCGAGTGAGATCAGTCTGCAGAGCACAATGTAAGAAATTTGTAAAGATGGCGGGGGGAGGATACCAACTAGGGATTGGCACTTGAATCCGGATACTTTTGGAACCGGGTACCCGGATCCGAATCTTGGAAGCGGGTACTCGGATCCGAATCCTGGAACCGGTTCCTTTAGGATCCGTTTCTCAGTTCGTTCAGAATCCTGTTCCGCCCAACCCTAATACCAACATCCAAGTTCAGACTCTTATCCTTCCTCCTCCTCGAACAGGTTAAACGTACAAAGACTATGAATGTGGATTAAATAATGGATATAAGATGTGTGACTCAACGAAATCACAGGCAAAGAAAGACGATACCAATGGAGTTCATGACATCAGTCCATTCAGCAAAACCGTGTGGTAGTGTCTTCAGAAGGACTTAAGCTATAAGCCACACGCTCACAACAATTTTATCTTACTCGGTACATTCATTGTTTTCAGGCATCAGGTTATAAATTATTTGGCAACAGCAAAACTTCAGAATGGTGGAAGAAATGACTAACAAATAAGAATATGTGAATTAAAATCTAATTATTCAACAACAAAAAGATTCAATATCTTTAAAATGTTTATTGCTTTTTGGTATTACCCTTCAAAACGTTTGAATTTCGTAAAGCTCTGTAATTCTGGTTTAAATAAAAAATTTCTCAAACACATTTTTCTTTAGATGTTTTCTATTCTTCACGTAAAAATGGGTATGATAGTTAAATTTTCGTACAATCTTATCACGACGATTACCAACTCACATGAAATAATTTGGAGAGAAATAAAGAGATTATTGTTTGAGTGTCCTTTGATTTAGAAAGAAAGGACAGCAAAAATAAATTGATTTTTAGTTCGATAACGTCGTGAAATGTTTCTTCTTTTGTTAAACACGTTCAGATTTATACGATAGAAAGAAAATATCAGAGAGAGAGAGAGAGAGAGAGAGAGAGAGTCTTCCCTAATAACTGTTACAATCTCAACTCGTTTACACGAGAACATAAATCTTTTTTAAGAAGAATTTATATATATATATATATATCCAAGATTTTGTTTTCTAGACTTTTTTTTTCATTTTCCTTCATTTCATTTCACTTTGCTTGTCCCAGTTTGCCTTCAAAACAATGTGACTTAATTACGTGTCCTCTTAACTTTGAATAGAGGTACTGGGTTTAATTTTTAATTTTTCTTACCTTCGTTCTACAACTGTTTTTCTAGTTTTTCTTCCTTCTGTTTAAACTTGTTTCAACTTGAAAGTGTTTTTTTTTTTATTATGTGCTTAATTTTAGTTAATTCTCTCTCTTTCTCTTTTTTTTTCTCTCTCTCTCTTATTTTTCTTCTTTCCTCTCGCTGCGAAGTATGAATTTACTTATGAATAGAAAATGTCCTGAGTTGTTATCCTATGGGAGAAAATAGTCACATGGAAATAAAAGTTATATAGATCTGTTTTTTTTATTTAAATAAAATAAAACATTGCTCTGCAAAATAGTATATAATTAGAACGTTGATTCTTATGTACGATAGCTCCCAAACGATAGAGTCTATCACAATGCTTTTCACGTAACAGCTGTTAAGAATTAAACAGTTTACGAACTGATTTTCTATTTAAAATTTTCAAGGTGACTGCTCTTAGTTATACACATTCCTTCTACGATATTTCTTTCCTCATACATATTTATACCCTGCATATGCTCTGTTATCATATACTCTTTGTTTCAACGCACTACACTCAATTTAAATTTGAATTTCATTTTATGACCTTTAGGCATATTAGACTCAGACCGAGATAGGATGGGAAACAGGATGTTGGAAGGTAGTCAACCAAGGCCTAGTTTGTAGGTACTATCCTGGCATTGCTCTAGTGCGACTGAGGAAAAACTCTGGAAAAACATTAGTCAGAATGGATGGCCGCTGAGATCATTTCCAGGACCTTCCGATTGTTAAACCAACGCTCTACTGACTGAGCACTACATTCATTAGTTTGAGTTTTTGACAATGGACGAAATTGCTGACATAATATTTAGTGGAGATTAAAGGAAAAATTGCCCCGACTTTCCATTAGAACTTTTACAGTTGTAGAGATATATTCCAGATGTCACGCAATTTGAATGTCAGTTTCTTTATGGTCTTTAGATATCTCAGGCCGGGATAGGGGAAGGGTGAGGATGTTGCAAGATAGTGAGCCAGGATCAAGTTTGTAGGTATTATCCCGGCATTTGCCTGGTGTGACTAAGGAAAAATCAGGATTATGCGGCCGTTGAGATCGTTTCCAGAACCCTGGGTAAGGCCTGGTACTACCAATTGAGCTACGGCAGCTCAGTCGTTGTTCAGGCGCCACTGCATTCACACCTAAGTAGGCTATCATGATTTAATTCCGCTATCTCATTTTTTTCCCTCTTTAAACCTACAAGTCAAATAGCTTCTTCACGAGTTATGGGTGTGGTATGTACTGAATTACCCTATATACGGTATCCTCAATTCGAGTCTGGAGTCAAACGTTTTGAATTCTAAGTGCGATACAACAAATTTTGAAAGATTATCCTGTTTTCGTGAAATTTCGTATCTAAGGGTCACAAAGATTACTCAAATCAATTCTGGAATAAGATTTCTTGATTTCCAAAATCCAAAAGAGTGGCATTCGAAAACTACTTAATTGTGGATAAATCATACAGTTTACATAGAATTTCACATCTGTGGATTCTATACAGGTCTGAGTTTAATTCTGAAGTAAATGATTCAATTCCGGAACCAAAGTTGGTCGTAATCCAAAACTTTTTCCTCGAAAAACTGTCCGATGTTTCCTAAATTTTATATCTTTCAGTTCCGAAGAGAGCTGGTTGTAGCTTCGTTTTGAAGTTTTGTAAAAAACAAAAATAAAATATATCTGAAAAAACAAACAAAAACTTTTCAAGTATATTTGCTTTGTAAAACTGAATAAAGAAATGAAAAATATTTTGTTACCTGGGGACTGTGCAGCTCTAAGTCAAACTACAAAAGCAAGGAAGATGCAATATAGTCCATGATTCGCTTAACATAACTCTAATTGCTAGAACGTTACAAACACACTCGACTTCAGGGCAACTTTGGCTTCTATATTGACGGCTGTCTAACCTCTATCCTAGCCCCTAAGTATTAGTATTTTCTTTTTTACTTTTAGTATAATTGAAAAACAAAACAATGTAGTTGAAAAGTCTGTGTCCACACTTTTACAAATCGTCGAAACCAATTGGTTGTGTATTGACATGTACTATTGTTGGTAGCAGTACAATTAGAACTAACAACTTGTCGACTGTATTTGTCATCGTAATATATTAAGCGAAGATCCAGCTGAGCCCTATAGAACTGCTGGAAAGACCGTACGTAACCTTTATGTAAGTTAAACAGGACCATGAAAAATGTAATCTCCATATCCTTTCTTTTTTATAACAAAATGAGAGAACTCATCAAAACTTTTCAACACGGTCGAGTGCAGAAGGTCTTTTATTGCTACTAAAACATTATCACAAGTAATCAGAGAGAAGCTGAGAAGAGAATTTCAAACTCAGCAGGTAAGAGCACGTGAATGGCCTCTGGATCTCTGACAATAAGGGAGAGAGACTACGCATAACAGTCATGACATTCGTGCCTTATGATAATAACTTCCATTTAACACAAGTAAGTATTGCTTTACTGAGCTGTCAGCACTAGAATGTAAGGCGAAACGAAACGATCCTGGAAAAATGAAAATATTTCATTTTCTAGATCGTTTGACATTTTTAAAACGTGAAAGTTCAAATGTCAAACTGAAAGTGGTTCTTCATTAAAAAAATAAAAATAAAATAAACTGCTGTGAACTGAATGATCTTTGTGTTGGATGAATTAACATTACTGACATTTATTGTTGAAGTTTCCATTTTAATGTACTCACTCACATGATCATCCTACTTATTTTTATTTACAATTGGAGAGGAGTGCATCAACGGTAGACAAATTTATTTACATGCTACAATGGAACCGATCTAATGTTGGTAGTTGTCCATAAGGTCGCCGCCCATCAGACAGAACACCATCAACATTAACAAATACTTCACAGGTCTTCTTGTATTCTTTTAAACATCTCTATACGAAACGATTGCAGAACACTAACATGTTGATTTTGATATGCTTAACTTAGCCGAGTTGGTGCTCTTAAATTAAGAATGTCTGCGTTCAAATTCATACTCGGAAGGTCAGGTCATTGAAGCTACAGTGTTAAAAGTTCATGTGCTTTTCGACAATTCAAACAAACTAATAGATCGCGATAAAAATGGAAATGAGATTTGTCTCGACTGAAGAATATGACATGTTCTTCCGGCTTTCTGTATTCTGACTCCTAAGATTACCAAGTGGTCGTACTTGAGTGGTGAAACGTTGGTTTCGCATTCAGAAAGTTGTGGGTTTGCGCCCAGAGACCAGATATTTAATTGTTTTTTTTAAGGATATTTCCTCAGTCACACGAGAGTAATCGGTACTTTCAAACTAGGCTCTGACCGACTCCGACAGACAGTGATAAATAGACTGATAATATGATTTTCGTATTTATATTCTTAACAGATTAGCATTTATACTGTGTGTACTAATTGCGTATGAATATTCAGGTAACACAATTTCCTCTCATTATCACAATTACCCCACCACCCCCTCCTGCTGCTGCTCACTGAATTCAGTATCAGCATGTTGCGGTTATATTTTGAAACAACACTGAGATGCGATCTATAATTTTATACTGAATGCCAACTATGTTGTTCTGCAAGACATGTATACCCTTTAACAAAACACGGCATGTTAACTAAATTATTACGATGGTTCAATTTATGATCACTATAGAATCATTGTATGTGTGAAGTGTTCGTGAGCTCTCAGTTTAGTAGTGTTACACTTGGTTACAATAGCCACATACATAGAATTTACACAATTGGTAAGAAGAAGACCCAACTGAAGTTCGGATAAGAGCTGCCACATTACGAGGCATCAACCCAGTCCCCAGTGGGGAAGATTCTAGTGTAAAAAAGGTCAGAAATAACAATGTTCATCACGCATTCTTTTACGATTAACATTGTCTCTGACTTCCTGCAATCACATACCAGACGAATTTCAGTGTGGTGCTAAGCTAACGTCAGTCAGATGCACTGCTACTTTCTCCCACGGATAGTGTAAAAAATAGTGACAAACGGACCTGCGAGCAGGGATGTAATGTTAAATTTTTTAGGTGGATATACGCTTCGTTTATTGTAACGAAACCTTTCGCTTACTATCCGATATACCTGAGTATTTCATAAATAATAGGTGGGTATACGCTGATGCCTAATAAATTGAGATATATATACCCGCGTATACCCTCCATTACATTCCTGCTTGCGAGGATTTAACACAACAAATATTAGACTTACAATACAGCTATTTTTATGCGAAGCATGATGTCCACGAATTAATTATAACATTCCATAATATTGCGCGCAGTCTGCAACCAAAGAATACACAAACTTAACAAATTTCCCCACCTGCGCAATTATCTTAGACAGGATTCATTTCCAGATTACAAGACTACTGAGACAATACAGTTGAAGTTTTGGAAATGCTCTGCAAACCACGTTCTGGCAGTCATGGATCTGTGGGATAGTGCAATCAAAGACACTCATTAATGCATGGTTACCAAGTAGAAACAACGTTAAAAACATCTAAGAATGGGTAACAACGTTTCGGCGTACCAGAAACATGTGCAGTTAAGCATATATCACATCATTACAACGTCTTTACCAAATTAAACAAGTTCATTGTTGACATGAGAACGTATCTACATGGAGTCTACGCCAGATCCGAAATCCTGAATGTCATTCAGCTGAAAACAAGACCCACCTGACCTGGCAATCTGTTGTCAATCTTTGGAGGTTCAGTGTCGGTATTTTTACGCCCATGTGAAGCGAAGACTAATGTCTCTTCTTGTTAACAGTGAGACTTCGAAAGTACGCCTGGTAGTGAACATCATGTGGTATTCCGGTTAAATATTCTCAAATGTTTCTTCTCGAATATGGATGTGGTTCGTTTCACAGGCACTCACCACTCACCAGCAAGAACAACGGGGACAGACACACAGCAGCAGCATTCTTCACCACTTTCCGCTGACCACCTTGCAGTCTCTTGTGAATAGCTATACCAGATACAGTGCATTCACGATACATCTTTGACAATATGCATCGCAAGATGTATGGAGCCCACCACCTTAGCGATTGAAGATGAATTGATGATTGCCAATTCTCGCCATTCAGGCATAGAGGTAATGATGCCGTGTGTACTCTGTACTCTTCCATATCTTTATCGTTGCCATTCTGTGAATCTGCGCAGGCATTATAGTATGTAATGTCCCAGATGCAATTTGTGTCATCAAAACTATTCACTTCCTAGAAATACCGTTTGAAAAAGAGAGTAGAAAAATGTATGCAGTAGCAGGAAAATTGAAATACACTATAAGACAGAGTAGGGAAATGTAAACACAATATGAAAGACAGAGTAGGGAAATGTATACAGACCAGCAACTCTCTTTATGCCCCATAATAATTGAATGGCTTCTTACTATCATCTCACAAATTCAAAGCGGATTGAGCATGGCATTATACCATCTGAGTTGACTGCAACCAAAAGCTTCAATCAGTGTACGCCAGCCCATTTACTTTCGGCACCACTGTTGCAGGAATCGTATACTGTGTACGTATGTTGTGTCGTACGCTAACCTTGAAACCTGATAAGGTTTAAACAATTCGAATCCGTCTTGTAGAGTATTTAACAAAAATAATTTTCTTTTGAATTCTTCGAAAGATATTCGAAATAGTTTTTGTATTTTTTGTGATTTTTATTGACATCACATAACAAAGCACAGACATATGTTCCATCAGCTTGCACTTCTCTACTCTCTCTACACAAGCCTCACCTTACATATGGCGCCCGAACGGGTTGTCATCAAGCTTCACTGCTAGCGCGAAAGGCAGGCGGGTGGTATCTGAAGAATGATCGGCTCCACGAAATCCAGTTCTCCAATCACAGAGTCTCTTCCTCACAGCTCTGCGCTGTCAACCTACTACGCAGTGGTTCAGGCTCTTGAATAGATGGCGCTATAATCGACTGACAGCAACATCGTCTGCTCCGAGTTTCCAATAAAGCCAGTCTGTGTTCAAACAGAGGAATAGCCTGCATTGTTATATGTGTAGGCATTTTATCGCAACTTCGAAAAGCTTTCCTACCTCACCGGTGAGAAACCAATGCACTATAACACAGGAAAATTTACAGACTTCACACCAGAGGTGTTCAGAATTCCGGAATGGTGATCCGGATTCCGGAATGGCGATCAGGATTCCGTAATGTCGGGACATAGGAATGCCGGAATTTCGAAAGTCGGGATTCCAGAATCGAAGAAATTCCTAATTCCGGAATTCACTTCGCACTTCCGAACACCCCTATTTCACTCCAACTAGAAGTATTTTCATTTGTACAACGATATACGGGACACCTTTCAGAATGGATTCCAGTAGAACGATGCTGCTACTGATTAGAGAAACAATCAAGTAAATTATTGCAACGTATCTTTTTGTTGCAAAATAAATAAATATATCTATGGTTATGGCATTTGATACGCTATGGAGAATATTGTGCAATTATGTAGATTTGAATAAACAATACTCCCCCACATATAGCATTTATGCAATGTTTAGAAGCTCCATAACCTCATATTCGACATTAATATATTCTATTTAAGCACTGGTATGTTTATATAAATTAACACATACCTTCCAATTAGCCTGAAACGTTTAATAATGACATTCATGATGTCCATGCGTGGGCTTCTAAATATAATTTGTTGTTTTATTGTCTTGTCTTGCAATGTTTTTAATGCTTAAGCGGATACCTTCTAGTAATTTACATATTTCACAGTAAATTTCAAGCTATTTTTTTTTAAAGACCTAGTTTAAGGGATAATAGATGCAATGGGAGAGACCTCTCCCATCAAATAAAGGGTTTTAAGTTCTATTTTTTCCGCAGTTTTTCAAGTTTGTATAGAGCCTGAAAATGGTAGCAGGATTATGTAAAATGCATGGCCATTGCAAATCCAGGGATCACCAGCGCTAATTGGATGTACACAAGTTCTCGCGTGGATGGCTTCAGTAATGTAAAACGTGGGTTTCCGGATGTTTCCGTTGAGAACGAGAGATGGAGACGGTCTCTCTTCCCCTATTCCGTGTATGCACTGCTTATTAGATTCCTTCCCGTGATTTTTAAAAATAATAGTTTTCTTACTTGGCCACACAGTTAGTTTTTCTGTATGTACCTCTCTAGTAGACTGAACACACAACAGTTTAGTTTTTTCGTTAGACTCCGCTTAAAGATTAGCATTACCAATGTAGTACAGGTTCAAATCTTACCGGACATCGAGAGGGGCATTTTCCCAGACTTCAGGAGAAACATCACATCCAGCAAATGTTGGGATGGTATTTTGCTTACAAAAAAAATACATTTCTGGGCGTTGACTGGCAACTAAGGAAGCAAGTTTCAAGGATGATGTCCCTCGGGGAGCACTCTTCTGGCAAAGGTAGCCTTTGTCCAGGTACCATACCGAAATTTGTCTCGTGAAACTAAAGAAAGCTCTGGTAATAATATATGTGCTGGCAGCGGGTCTCAAACCTGCGTGTATCCGCAGTGTTGTTCTAAGTCTCACTACCGTCACTACTAGACCAAAGGAGGGAGTAGGGTAATTCCTTTAGTTATTGTGGCATCCCTCCTTCTCCTACGGGCAGTAAGAATGGTAAGGAGGAAACTATGACTAATCAGAAATGCTAACAAATCTAATTTAAAACAAACTGTCATTTGTTTTCTTTTCAATTACAGTTTGATCTACCGAATTTTTTTAATTTTGCAGGGTCCTCATTGGCCAAGGCCTTTAGGCATCTGAGGCTCAGGCAGGGCGGGAAACTGGATCTTGGGAGGTCAGGGCCAATTTTGTAGGTATTATCCCAGCATTTACCTGGTAT
>JAGDQP010041614.1:0-16834 GCA_022664845.1 Lepisma saccharinum | reverse complement strand
TAGCACTTAAAATATGAGTTTTTTATGTTGAATACTGTATCCTTCAATAGTATTAAGTAATTTGTCTTCTACCACTTGCATTGATAGTATTTGTCCCTATTTTCCAGTATGCGTTGGCGTATTATCACGTCCATCAAAACATATGGTTTACTTCAGCAAATTCAATACCCAAACTTCACAATCCGTGCATAAAAATATAACTACGTTACAGTACATATATTACTTCACGGCGACCTTCACTATTTTTGATGTGAATAATTATTCATTTCCATGTGCGTCACAACAACAAAAATGTCAAAATTATGAAAGAAAATAAGTATTTCTACAGCCTTTCGATCCTGTATAATGACATAAAAACAATATGTTAAAAATTGAACTGGACTAGTTGTATTATTATAGGTTTTGATAACGTTATGATGCTCCAGAAACACTTGCAAATACATCAAACACATTTCCAAATTTCGGTCAAAAATAGCTAAATAGTAAGTTTTATCTTGGTAAAAAACACTGTACAGATTTAGCGAGAAAATGTCGAAGTAATTTATATATTATTACTTTTAATTTCTTTCCTTGGAATACATCAACGATCACGTCACTTGACTTCTTATTAGAAAATGTTCCCTATTTAATATGGTAACGAAGGAAAACATAGAAAAAGGAAACAATACGTCGACAACAATGGTTTGTTTGCACTTTCGTTTTTCTTCTATAATATGGCTATACGTTTGACTATAATAAGACTATACTAGACGGTGTTATTAATCCAACATGCACTCGAGTTACGAAAATTTTGTCACAGAGGAGCAAAATAATTTTCTTGCTATTTTTCTTAACGCAAGAAATAAGGTAAGTACTACGCTTACGAACTTTCACAGTTACTGTAAGCTTTATTATTTTTCGATTATCACTCAGCGCACGGCGAAAGATAAATTAAGGAGAATCACATACTTCAGCAATACATGGCTTTGACTGCTTCCATGCAACATCGAAATGCACTGAATATCCAAAAGGTTAATTTGTACTCACTACAGCGGTATCAGGCAAAATAGCATGTAAAATATACCATCCAACGATTCTGCTCGCTCTTCCCAAAATTTTTTCAAGTGTTACGTTCCATTCAACACCCATTCTGCTTATTAGATTACACCGGCTCATCCAAACACTGTACCTGCTCCATGGTTACTTCTCATCTGCTCATATGAGTGTTGCTCCCTCATGAGGTAGCCAGAGGTCACCACAGTAGCCAGAGGTATGCGCGTTGCAAAAAGAGCTCTATTATTTAATAGCCGAATAAGATATATATATGTTTTAATTTTCTTAATTAGTCCCGTTTCATTTTTTCTAGGGCGTAGTCCCCGTTTCACTATGATGCTATATTAGATTTTTGATGTTTTGTTTCTGTAGATAGAATGGAATCATGCAGTACTGTTAAAATTATCACAGTAAATTGTCCTTTTAGTAATTAAAGTTCATCTCTTTATTTTATTAAACCAGCGATATAAAGGTCATTATATTTTTTTCAAACGCTCTGTGCTTATATACAAAATCGGTGCAGCGCTGCCTGGTCGGGGGCTAGCTATATATATATATATATATGTCATCGGCGTGCTTCAGCAATGAGCTTCCTATTTGTATGATCAATGTTCCCTGCGGAAAAATCAGTGAGACAATTTTAACGACACTCCAACCACCCTCTTAGGCCTAGTATTCCAGAGATGTTAATTACCTCTTATCTCTTGTACCACTTCTGCAATTTCTAGCATCTATGCGGTTTGATTTATCTCAATGAGAAGTTTTCCAAGCAACATCTGAATCCAATTCCTAAACATAATAGTTTTTGAGTTTTAAGTGAGCCCATCTATATCTAGCACCGTCCCTGAAATCTAGATGAAACGGGTTGAACTCATGTTGTCCAGACCTTTCGAACGATATATCAACCACTTTCTTAGCCCTAGTATTTCCACACTTAAAAGTTTCCCCACCGAAACTTGTGAACAACCCTTACGGTTAGGATAAATTATACAGGTTTGAAATTCTACTGACCAATAACCTTTCCAATGACCTACCGACTTCAACTACCTTCCTAGCCGTTCTAGTTCCCAATATATAAACTTTCCTATCTCTCGCAATATCGCCTTATTTGTAACCGCCTCTGCGATGTGATAGAATCATACGGACCTCACCGAGACTCACTGGGACCTTTCCGACGCCTTCCTTCATCCACCTTGTTGGCCATAGAAGTTCCAAATTCCCTAAATCTAACACCGCCCCTCTCTCTGATCCCTCCTTCAATGTGCATCTATATGGGATTGTGCTAGTCTAGCCAAGACTTTTTCAAGCGAATTTCAATGACCTTATTAACACTAGTAGTTCCGGAGTAGAAAGTTGTCGACAGACGGACAGGTAAATCAAGTGGGAACTTAAGGCTTCACAATATATGATGCTGAAACCTAAAATATTTTATATAGAATCCGGAAAGATCTGGTATCATTATTCTTTCCTATATTAAAAAAAATGGGTAAAAGAAAAACCTTCTAAAAATATGCATGCCGGAATTAGGCTCTGCCCAAGAGTATTATATTCAAGAGTAGGTTGTAATCGAATGCTACCTGTTAATAGACACAGTATTTCTCAAGTAATATTTAAAACTCCCATCGGTGATTTTTACAGATTTCGTATAGGAACCTCTGATGATAATAACAGCAATCATTGTTTGAATGTATATACTAAAATTCTGACGTTTCCTTCCCACCTTAATTATAATTGTTTTATGGCATCAGAAAAAAATCTTTTGGTAACTTGTAGCGTTGCTGTTACAACCAGAAATGCAATCGTTTCAAGGACACTGATTATTTAGCAATCTCATATCACGTGAATGAAATATAGAGGGTTTATATTCCTCTTTGGTGGAAAATACTGCTCATCATTTGACAATGTCAAACATTTTAATCGTTTACTTCCTACCTCGAAGCAAATGTTAGGGATAATAACACGATAGCTACTAGCTCTTAACAAGCAGCTAAAGTCCGTAAACGTGTTGTAAATTATATACCATGAACACAATCTCTACTTTTCACTACTCGGTTCGAAAGGAAACTATTTTTCTTGTATGTTCGTTTGTGAGCTAAATTGTCAGTACGGTATAATGCATTCGTATTTTAAACTGTCAACTTTGGAATGAAAGTGCAATTTATATTTTGATAAATCGTGTTTATGACTCGCGGCTCAGGAATTCCATAATTTATTCTTGTAAATAACAGGTAGATTTTTTAGCATAGTCAAAACGAAGAGCCTAGCACGTTTTACCGTTCATCACGTTGTTCCTCAAGGTACAACTCTAGCTGAAATTGTTAATTTACTTGAAAGTCGTTATTTGTTTTTATAACTTTGTCTATATTTCCTTTAAAAAATTATCTTTATTTCATTTTTATTATTGAAAATATTCTTCCCCTATAATGTATAGCATCTTGCACGTAGCTAGGCAACATTCGCAAATTTGTTGAAAGATCAAAACGTAGAGAATACATGGAGGCTACAATAAGTATTATATAACCTTAACAGTAAAAGGGACATGCAAACGTAACAGTTTCTATCTAGAACGTACATTTTACTGAAGAGTCAAAACAGTATATGATTCACAAAATACAATTTAGACTAAATGTAGTATATAACTGTTATCCTTCTAAAGTGGTTTTCTGATTAACAATAATTATTCAAAAGTCGTTGATGTAGGATGTATAAACGAAACGTAGTTTTATTAACCTTTCATTTCCAATACACAGCTACTTCAAGACTTCATTATTGACATTTCAGAACTTCCTATACCCTTAAGAAGATAATAGAAATGAAAACCAATAACGCTACTTCAAAAATAACTTAAAACAATTTTAAACATAAAACTTTCATCTACCTACAATCTTTAGCAATACAAATAAACTACATATATATTGCCCAATTAATTTACAATCTTAAACTGTTGAATTAATGCCAATAAAACCCTCGCTACGAGGTGCATTCAAGTTATAACACATATTTTTTTCAGGTGTGGTACCAGATAGCAACGTGCTGTTCTTTTTTCTTTAAGCACACGAGCACTCGTTGACAATAGGTGACAAAAATGACAGCACCGTACGGCACACATAACTCAAGCGGTAACGGCGATAGTGATGACTGTTTTGTATACTTAAGATACTCGTAAAATGGCGACGTTTTTATTACAAGAACAGCGTATAATCATTCGTTTTCTCCATTTGCGTGGTGTGACACCGCATGAAATTCATTGGCAATTGAGTGAGACATGTGGTGATGGTGTCATGGATGTGTCTAATGTTCGTTTTTGTTTGTGACAGTTCAAAGAAAGCAGAACGTCGTGTGACAACAAACCAAGACAATCTCGGCCTCTCACAAGCCGGCCTAACGACATGATCAAATAATTGGAGAAAGTTGTGTTGGAGGATGAGTGTGGATCAAATTACCTCCAACGTTAGCATTCCCGTGGGATCTGTTCACACAATCATGCATGAAGATCTGAAAATGCGAAACGTTTCCTCCAGGTGGGTGCCACGAATGCTGACAGACGAACATGAACGTGTGGCATGAAATGTTGTCAGGCAATGTTAACGTGATGAAGCCATGAATGGGACTTTCTTTTTATCGATTGTGACAATGAATGAGACATGGATGCAGTTTTTCAATCCTAAACAGAAATGCTAACTTTGGAGGCATTTTTCTCCACACTCATTCGGCGATCCTCAAATACAACTTTTTCCACTCGTTTGATCATGTCGTCAGACCGACTTGTGCGAGACCGACATTCTCTTGGTTTCTTGTCACACGACGTTCTGCCTTCTTTGAACTGTCGCACCAACGAACGCACAATAGAGACATCCTTGACACCATCACCACATGTCTCACTCAACTGCCGATGAATTTCAAGCGGTGTCAAACCACGCAAATAGAGAAAACGAATGATTACACGCTGTTCTTGTAATACGAACGTTGCCATTTTACGAGTATTGTAAGTATCCAAAACAGTAATCAGTCTCGCCGCTGCCACTAGAGTTCTGTGTGCAGTATGGTGCTGCCATTTCTGTCACGCATTGCCAACGAGTGCTCTTGTGTTTTTCTAAAAGTATGTTTCTATCTGTTACCAGACCTAAAAAAATAGGTGTTATCACTTGAATGATCCTCGTACTCTCCTGTCATTGTAATTTAGAGCTCCATAACGATAACTATGCCTCATGTTCTACATGATACGATAACATTCTTTTTAGTTAGAAAATTATATATTCAGATTCTTCTGATGAAGCTCGATCAAAGAGTATATCTGAGAATGATGCTCACGTCATGGACACTTTCCTCACAGCAGAAATTTACAATGGACATGCAAGTGACATTCAACAGCAATATGCCCTATTCAACAAAAGACGTGAGCAGGTTTGCTAAAATATCATATCAAATATATTAAATTTGCGGATTTCTCAAAGTAAGATTTCCACTTCTAAGTAGAATTTGAAACTTAACCATACATTTAGAGGTTACTTATAAGGGTCTATTTGTTATTATGAAGTCATTTTTTTTAGAACAAAGATATTCCTACGTTTTCAAATTAAAATTTATACTCTGTCTATCACCGATATTCAGTCGCCCTGATTGCAGTGTGCTTGTGTTTCAGAAAACTACAAAAGCTTTTACGTTAGTTTAGTAAGTAACACGAAATAATATAAATATGAATTTGATGCACCACATATTTAAGTAAACGAAAATAATTGTGATTCTTTACTATTTTTAATTTTATTTTTACATGCAAATTATTGTAGCATAAGTAGGAGCAATTTACACCGTTTGAAACAAAAGTAAATGTTGAATTGTAAAGCCGTTGTTTCAAATAAATAGCATATGCAATTTTGAGATCTTGCAAATTGACAGGTGCAACAAAATAATTAAGAAATGCTTAAAATGAAATGAGTTAAGTTAATATATACTTGATATCTAGAACATATCTGAAAATTTTATCATCGATTGAATTGTTACTAACGTCATAAATGATCTGGTGAGCTTTAAAGGTCTAGATCTACAGCTATTGCTATCCTTGGTTACGAACCATTGCATTCAATTGATCTCGGCTTTAGTTGAACCAATTACTACATGCACAGAAACAACACTCTAACTTCTCGGCCACTCAGAGGTAGTAAATGTTTTTGAAATCAATATTTGACCATTAGGTATTGTAGTTCTGGTCAACGTGACACCAAACACATTATTTGTTCTTTAGCTATGACTTTTCATGCTAGATGGCTCAAGTTCATTGATCCTCAGTAGCTACCTAGATCGAAGTCAGTATTAAGCGGCTTTCGACATTCCGTGATTTTGATTATAAAACTCCTGTGGTTATTTTAAGCCGTTACAATCCCTGGCAGTGAATATTTGCATGGAAATAAAACTTTTTACAAAGACTGTAGTTGTTCTGTGTGTTCAGTGTCATTGAAATATTATATATTTTGTTATTGCATATAATGTAAAACATATAGTAATGTAATGTAGAAATAATAAACTTTGCTGTTAATCATAAAAATATAATATCTCTTTCCCGAATTCAGTAAATGATAACAAGTAGTTTATCGTTACATTTGATGTTCAAATGATTAGAAGCAAATACAATTGCAATAAATATTATATTCACAATATAAGATGATAGCTATAGTTCCCAAGAGGGTCAATTTGTCCCGCACCACACTAATTAGGTGAACATATTCTACCATACTATTTAAGAAGTAAAACTCTCTTAAGGTTAATAAGATGTTAGTAACTAATTATTAGTACATGAATCAAAGCGAAACTATAGTAAATTGATTGTTTATTGATACATGAAACAAACTTACAAGAATTAAATTTACAAAGTGAAACATAATTCTTTGTTGTAGCTTTTACTACAATCGTATGATAGTTCGAACAATACACATAAAAAGTAACTTCATGATTGAATGTGTGCAGTTTCTTTATTGTAAAAATATACTTTAATTTCAACTGCAGTATAGATAAGATAAACATAGATTATGTTACACCAGAAAGGGGGAAATGCAGTTGAAAGAAAAAAGACCCTCCTTTACATTTGCCTAAATTGCCTGAAGTAAAGGAACTGTTACAAATTAAATACATATCTGGCAACATTACCTACAAAGACACTCATATGATGATGGCATCTAGCTTTGTGCGATTGCTTGTAAGTTTCCTTCACCGTTGTTCATCCCACCGTAAGTTTGACGGCGTAGTAGATGCAATGAACTTGTTCATAGAGTAGCATGAAGAATTAACCATGAATCATCTACTATTTATATTATAATTACATTTTAGTACAATTTCTTTAGTTTAGGTTCGAAATAGTGGAAACCATTTTCTGCGTAATTTAGAAATTTTATTTATTTCCTAAGCCATCCCTGTACAAAATGACAAGACTTCTTGCTACTGTAGCATAAGGCGGATAAGTCAATTTATCTACTACCATTCGTAGCAATGCATGTCCTCTAAATATATAATAGAAATGCTAATACGAAAATAATGGTAGGGATTTTAATCTCTCTAATTTCAACATTAATTTAACTTTGTTAATTTACAATCTCAACTGCATGGAATTACAGGAGATTTTGTACTATTGCCATTACGCCTACTTATTTAAGATTTCAACCATGATATTTCATAATTTTAGATTAAGTAGTTTCATTTCATTGGTTGCTCATCGGAAGAACAGCCTACGTCTAAAGCCATCACCAGGTTTTCGTGCACTACAAGAAGATCAAGTACTGGAGAAACCGGCTTTTTCGCTGCAATATTGAGATTCAGGAAATGGAAACCAACGTCACATATGGCCCAGGAACCAGCAATATATTGGCAGACTCATTGTTAGGCCTTCAGTCTGGAGAAGCTCTACTGTTGAACATAAACCAATTAGGCTTGCTGTCGACCAACCTCGCGAGTATTACATTATTCGTTTGGAAGAGCGCTCATGAAACTGGCGTTAAACTTGAAACTAACATCAATACCCTAGGTCAGAAAACAAATGACACCACTAGCATAAAATGAGTGAGAGGAATTCAGAAATATGATATTGTTCAGAATTATATTCCAATGAAAGGAAGCTTCCATAACCTAAGTGTTCTGAGCATTGTTGTTCCTGCACCTCTGCGTACCTTAGTCAAGTACAGCCCCTTTTGTTTTAACAAAACATATGGGCTGGCCAACAAGTATTTCTACTCACAGGAAATGAGAATTGGCATACGTAATCAAGTAGAGAATTGTGTAGTGTGTATGAAGACTAAGGCTGACAACCATCCACCCAAATATGGTATGATTACAGTACACGCCAATAACATACGAGAACTGCTATTGTTATACGTCATTGGAAAGCTACTCATTGCCAGCGATCAGTCTACATACGTCTTGTGTTGCCTAGACGTATACTTGCGGTATACGATAACGTACGCTATTAGGAATGCTGTTGCAAATACGGTAATTAAATGTAAATCCTACTTTATGCATTTAGGGTTACCTAGGGCTATCATAACCGATAATGGCCCGTGCTTTGTGGCCAAAGATTTCCAGAATTTTCCGAAAGGTAATGGAATCGAACAATACCACTCAACACCATATCATCTATGAGTAACAGTCGAGAGGAGTCACCAGGGACTTAATCATCTTGGGAGGCTGTGTTGTAGACTTATCCACAGGGAATGGAGAAACCACTTGTTGGACATGACAACTTATTAAACTATAGGCTTTCAGACGATTTGGGTTTGGCACCTGTTCAGGCACATTTGAACGAACGTCATATTCTTCCCATATATCACGTTTTGGGGATTGATCAAGACTCGAACAGAACTACATCATCATGGGAAGAAAACTCGTTATATTTAAAGAAAGAAGGAAAACGATTATCATCAGTAGGAATATAAAGGTCAATAAAGGTCAAGAAATACGTGCCGAAATTCGGATTGGCGATTTCGTATTCAGACGCAATCATATGTTAAGCAATGTATGATAAAAATGTATGATTTGTACGTGGTTCCTTACTATTTCTTAAGTAAACACAACTGTAAAGTAGTCGCCTTGATGGATTCCACGGGTAAGGTATTAGGATATCGTTCCACGAGCCAGTACAATTTGTGGAATCTCACAGAGAAAACAAGAATTACTTGCTTGGATGCCCTGAAGAGACATATTAGTCCTGATGTGCGTGATGAGATAGAAAATGAACAGAGTGCGAAGTTCGTTGAAGTTTGTAAATAGCTCTACATAGTTATGTTCATTTACATGTTTGGTTCCTAATACCTCTTTGTTTTACAATGAGCCAGGGAAACGAGCCCTTATTCTGGGCGCTATATGCGACGGGATGGCTATAGTAATGAAGAAGCTATTACCTTTCAAATGTAACCGGGAAGTTTTGTTTTCAGACATATAAACATTCCGGACATGGGTATCCAGAGTCAAAGGAGCTTGTGTGGATAGCAATGTGAGTCAATATTTTCGCTTTGGAACTCTTTGAATAAAACAACATTTGAATAAATACGGGTTTGCCTTATAGGAACCCTAACCAGCTGAAAAGTGCTTTCGGCACAAATCTTCAGTACTCTGCATGAGTACTGCGAAAGTTAGTTGTAGACCAAAGAGTGACAAGCAAATACACTGGAGTGGGCCATCCTAATCTCTCATCGGGGTGTTAAGTTTGTGAAGGAGCTTTTGCTTACTTCCGTATCTCGTCTGATCATGACGTTATCGAAGCTTCACAAAGACATACCAGTCGAAGCTTCACAAAGGCATACCAGTCGAAGGTGACCAGCGTATGCGAAGCAAGAAGAGAAGTGCCAGCCGAAACCAAAGTAGTTCCACGTTCATACGATTGATGTCACTACTGGAAGGAAGAAGTTGAACTAGTGACGTCGCAGCAGCATCATACTCCACGGATATACACGGATAGGGATGAAGAAACGTATGGGCATTGGGTTGAAAAAAGCCGTCCAATTAAAAAAATCCTCTTCCGTTCAACGACTGTTGCGGCTGCCAGATAAGTATTTGAATACCTATCTGAACAAGTTCTGAACATAAAATGTATGATATACTGCTTAGAACTTTACATATTTAATAACCAAGTAACTGTGTGTATACAAAAGGTTACATTTTGGGTAAGCGTTGTTGATCTTTCAAATATATAATTACCAATCCATGTGATAATAGATACATTGATAGAATATCGCCGTGAGCATTCCAGTATCATAAGTTGTGCTTATTGTCTAAGAGGATACTCGTTCATCTGTGAGAAAATTCAACGATAAACTCTGGTGTGAATAACCCACTCTAAAATAATTGTCAAGAAATCAGTGAATAGACAGATACTGATATTACAGAACTGCCAATTCTAGAAGATCCTATAATTTGAAAGGTCATTATTCACTTTACTAATAGGGACATAAATGTAACCGAATGTTTATCGTTTCTTATGACCGTCGAAACTAATAAATTGCCTCATGTCAATAGTGTTTAGAATATACTCATACATAGATTTGTTAAATTTCCACAAACATACATCACCTACCTAGAAAGTGTAGTCTCCAGAAATTAAGCATAGTTTCTATCTCTCACGGTGACTACGACTAGCCGAGTAAAATTCGCCATACATAACAGTATATTTTTGCAAAATATTTTTTCACTTTTAAATATTCTGCTAACTAGACACTTTAGATCTCATCTTTGTGCCAATTTTGGTATAATTACATAAACTAACATGAATTTTTTTTGTTATTCCGTTTTCGAGATGGCGTAAACAAACAATTAATTAGGCGTCTTAGTAGAAAGGCAGCATATTTGATATAAATTCGTCTACGTGTATAAGTCAAATAATATCGTGCAACAAGTTTTGCCCAGTTTGTGTAAATTATGAAATAATTTATTATGTTGATGAGGACAATAAAACCATGTTCCAACTGTTTTTGTTATAATAATTTATATTTGAAAGTTTTAAATTATTTTTTGTTTCTCTAAAATAGACTCTGATATACATTTAGGTTTCGGAGGTTTAAGTTCAAGGAAAAGCAAATTTATTATCAGAAAATAAATAATATTGTTAAAAACATCTACAACAAAGCCAACTATGATCCTTGTATGTATATTTTGAACATATATAGGATAACATTCATATTTTTCATTTGCAGATTCATTGCAGATTCTAGACTAGACGAGCCGTTAATCATGTGGTGTGTTCGAAAAGTATTCATCTCAACGAATTTTCATGGGCTACCAGAGGTTTCTAGAGAACGGCGATCGTTTGGAGAAAGGTATTTTTAGATCATGTTAGCGTTTCCAAAATACCGAAGACATCTAAGTGTACCGAAATAGAAATATATAATTATAGAGAGTTAGAAGATTCATTCGTTCATTTATTTGGACAATAAATGGTTTTACAATTACGATATACATATCTTACAATGTAATTATTACAAAAACTATACAAACTTACAAGGTAAATAAACAACAAAAGTACGAATTAATTAACCAAGTATCAAAACACAAAGAAAAACATATTAAAACTTATAAACACTAGTTTATCTTTGAAAATAGTGCAAAGCACTTCGTTAAGACAAGAAACATCTTTAAAACCATTTGATGAATCTACAACTTTAAAATGAAAAAAATATTAAGCAGGGGTTGTCGAAGAGGAGCACAAAAAAATGACGCGGTACTGAGGATAAAAAGAAAATAGTCGAAAACAAGCACTGCCTTGTGAGCATATAATACTCTTCCCCAAGACAAGCAAATAATTGGAGAGATAAGTAGAAGGTTGCGACAAATCGAGAGATGGGAAGTTTGTCGCAAAAATGTTGGCGAAGGATGTAAGATAGTAAACCTAGAACAACTTCGATAAAACAAATTCGTTAAGTAAAATATAGCGGCCACGATACGGGAGTTGAGGGAAGAATCTATTTCATCGAGTAGTCAGTTTGATAATCTCTGCTAAAAGTAAATCGCAGTTACGATTTTCCGAATTACAATAATTACCTAAGTAAATACAAAGAAATTTGACGCCGTCATTAGACAAATGTAAAGACAAAGGGGAATCAGAACTAGATCTTCATGAACCACAGAATAGACCAGAAGATGTGTCCACATTGTGAATAGCTTCCGATATTTGTTCGTTGATATCAAATGCAGACACGAGGACTAGAAATCCTTCATTATTGGCATTAAGAAAATTCCCATTATCAGAATATAAGGAAGAAACAATAAGCAAGTGATTATCATGGAAATCATACAGGAAAATTTGTGAAAAAGAAAATCGTAAGAACGGATCAACTATGAGAGAAAATAATGGGAGAGACAGTAAATCTCTCTGCCGAACTCCACGACAGACAGCAAAAGGTGCAGTCAGAAAAGAGCAATACGTACGAAACTTTGAACTTGAGTATATAATAGAGAATAATAACGTCGAAACACAGGGACAAAACCGTACAAGGACAAACCGGATGAATATAGGAATGCGTGACAAAATCAAAAACTTTCTTTTGATCGAGAGAAGCTATAGCAAGAGGAAAATTACGTTTGTTAGCCAAAGCAATACAAACACGAAGATGGTGAAGATTATAAAAAATGGAGCGACCCGTAACAGCATAGAATTGCTGATCAGATATTATCTTTTAAAGAGGTCGAGTAATTGGAACGATCTACTGCCTTAGGAAGCAAAACAATAATTGTTAGCCTCTTGGGGACAGGTAAAACACTCTTATGAATAATAGAAAGCGGAACAATATGAAAAAAAAACATAAAGTAGACTCAGGCACAAACCTTTTTGAGAAACTCAAGACACAACCAATCCAAGGCACGCGCTTTTCCAGATCAAAGTTGAGAATCTTCTTCCGATAATTTTGCTAATGTGATATCCTCTTCAGTCATTTGTTGATCATCAGGGGCGAGTTAGACCAAAAACCGGGAGCCTTAATTACATGACCGTGCGAAGTATATATTTTTTCAAAATACTGCCTTATTACATTAGGATCAGTAATAACTATAAAATTATTCGGAGCATGTCAATATCATTATACGAACCTTGTTTCTTAAACTCGCGGTAATATTCTAGTCGATTATAGTCGACTAGCGACGATTATGGTCATTGTATATACTATACTTTTCTCGATAGTAGAAATCGGAGCAGTAAAAGTTTTAACTTATCACAAACTTCATAATCAATATCGGCATCTTCTGTTGTGTGCAGACCAGAAAGAAGAAGGGCTTCTCGTTGTTCAAGAAGAGCACGTCAATGCTCTCGCATTTCAAGTTGTGAAGCACATTCCCATCGGCGAGCAATAACTGCACCTCAGGCTTAAAATGTTCCCATAGTCGAATAACATTGTCAGTATTAGCACGTAATGGACCATAAGGTTTAATTAATGCTTTCACGCTATCACAGGAACCAGAAAGTTAAGTAGCCTCCAATAGAGAGAACGGAAGGAATCACGATGGAATCACACTGAAGGGCGTCTTGTTCAGCAAAGGAAAAAAAAAAATGACTGACAGTGCTAACAAAGCACAAACTCGGTTGGTTGTAGTATATGCGATCAAGATTACTCATATGGGAATTATTTTGCAAGCCATAATAATTGAAATTAGATTGAGTAGGGTAAAACTGTTGCCAAACATAAAGAAGATCAAACTTACTTCATGAATTATATAAATTTTCGGACAAGCATGTTTTAGTTTCGAAGCAATTTTCCGGTCAAAATTGTCAAATGTGCAATTAAAATCCCCACCAAGAAAAATATCAACATGGAGGTGGTTCTCATCCAGGTATGTTACTAGATATACTCCTTCTTCTTCATATTGATGGATGTACATATTGATGAGGAGTAATGATGAGTGTTAATTGTAACTCGCAACATTTGAAGACGCACAACAATTAATATAACATAATCTTCAACGTTCCAGGAGGAAAGTAATAAATCATAAATGGAGATAGCAGTAACTATAAATTTGGAAGTGGAATTATTCAAGTACACATAATATTGGGGAAGTCGAAGCGTGTTCGAAATTTGTAAGTTCGACTCCTAAATATATATAAGGTGGTAATTGGTAATAGGTGATAAACAAGGTGGTAAGGTGATAATTACTAGTGGATTAACAAACTAAACAATAGTTAAAACAGCACAAAAAATACTTACGTACAGAGATCATCTATATCCAAAATATAATTATGTAAAGAACGCGGTAAGCTTGATGCAAAACAATGTAAATAACAACACAGAACTCTTCTACATAAACTACTATTAATGGGGACGAAAACGAAATAAATGGTTTACACCGAACTTTTTTAATCAATCGCTTTTATAATATGCTGCATTCCGTGCCGAAGATTTACACTCACTTTCGAAATCTGATCACTAAGAAGTGTACGTAGCAAATTTACATCATCGGTATGCGGTGGGGAGAATTTTCTAGAAACTCTTACTTTTCTGTAAAATGTTATTGAGTACAGCGTATGTCCAATTCAAAGAATCGGGTAGATATACAAATATATTTGAATCATTTAGACGTTCATCTAGGTCATGGAAAGAGGTGATTTACGAACAGAAGGATTGAGAGTCATTCATATCACGTTGTGGTCGTTTAGAGTAGAGGCTAAATAATCAGTCTGTTGCTTACGTTTTCCGCCCAGAGAGAGAGAGAGAGAGAGAGAGAGACATTTATGTGGATGTTTCTTCCAGTGATTCTTCTGTAGTACGAGTTGTCAGCGTGTCAGATGTGAAAAGTTGTTGATCATCTTGATTAGAGTTAGAAACAGTAGCTTGTGAAGCCGTTACGGAAGCAGTCTGGTCCTTAATTGGATAGGGGCGGTGAAAATGAGCAGCTGTTAACGTTCCGAAGGCAATTGGCAAAGAAGGATGAGGCGGAATATAACATGTTTCATACAGACGGAAACATGTTTCAGTCCCTGTATTTTAGACCGTCACTGTACTTGCATATTCGGAAGGAGAGGGTGGGGTGATGGAGAGTAGAATAACCCTTTACGGAAGAGTCACCATATTGAGAGTAGCACTGGTATCAAACACATTTGTCACAGGACGGGGAGGGTGGGGGTGGGGGACCGTGGAAAAAATAGCATCATTTAGAATAAGTCATTCGGAAGATTTCTTCGGAGAGAGTCGTGAGATATGTCCACTATTTCCACATTCAAATCATTTCATATCAACCCGAGAGAGGTAAATTGTATATTTAGTATTGCTGTAAGTGATAGGAAGAGAGGTGGGAACCGTTTCTGGTTTCGTATACAACATAAGGACGAGGCTCCAAAAGGAATGAATATGTGCAAGTTCTGAATATTGTGCGTCAATTTGAAGGAAACAAACCGGAGAGATGAGTGTTCCAAATTGTTGAAACGCCTGGGTGATGACCTCATTCGCTATATCAGCGACGACATTCGAAGCACAACCTTCGCTGCACCTTGAATATAACGTCTGATTTAATAAAGGCATCTTTCACTGTGATTCCACCTTCATTTAACACTTTCTGGAAAATGGGTTTAGTTTTAATACACACACACACAGACACACATTTCCAATGGTGATGAGTTATATCCAGTTGGTTGGTAAGCTTGGCAAGAGAGACCAGATAATCATCGAGTGTTAATGTGGGTAATGGGTCAAATTAAGGCCAATTTCTTCTTGCCACTCCAGGCTGAAACATTAGCGGAAGAAGTGAAGGTGGGCGCTGAAGGTGACTGACCTAACGCTGCAGTATACGATGAAGCACCTGTATTGCCTGAGGCAGTAGATGGAGGTGTAAGCACTGTTTGTGTCACTTAAGAAGTAGATGCGATCGTATATTGTTCCGCGAACAACTAATTACAGGTACACTAAATCGTAGCTATATTATTTACACACCAGTAGTACAGTAAGTTATTATTCAATATAAACGGTAACACACTGAACTACATGAATACTTAAAGAGAAATATGTAAACGTGAGTCGCTCTTATGACGTCGCGACAGATAGATAGATAACCATCCATTCATTCACTTATTGTACAACCATGTGCTAGTACAAATACTAGAGACAAGATATATAAGAAAATTATTTTTTGAAAAACAATACAAGTTTATAAGTAAAATAAATAACAATCGTCCAAAATAATTAATTAATCATCAAACATATAAACATTGAATTAAATCTTAAACATAATTTCGTCTACGAAAATAGTGGAAAATAATTGACTGCGGCCTCAGAAATATTATAAAAAAACATCAATAGATTGTAAAATTTTACAAAAATAAAAAAATTCTCTAAACAGGCGTTTTAAACGATGAACTCATAAAATGACGCAGCACTGAAGATGGGTAAGAAACCGTGGAAAGAATCGCAGTTATATGATCATATAATGCTCTTTCCCAAAAAGACGCTTTAATATATTGAGCAGTAGTGTGATAGTATTTGTTATTCCGTTGCATTTGTTTGCCAATTTTGATTTCAACACTTTCTTTAGTTTTTGTGTTCTAAATTAAAAAAAAGAAGGAAATGATACCAAATTTTTCGATTTCTCACATAATTTGTTAATCTGGCGGACACCAATTTAATGCGGCCTGTACAGTATAATGTAAATACATTTAAGAAATATTCCTCTCTTTGGTCCCCAGAAATATAATCATGAAGTATACTTTTATAAATGTTCTGAAGGTCTTGCAACCCGTTTCTTTATATTTCACAGAGTGAAATCAAACTTGGAGCCCGAACTCTATTAAACATTATCTGTTCTTCTATGATTTGCTCTCCATATTCGATGTGTTGTCTCTGTTCATCGTGGA
>JAGDQP010041613.1:0-16834 GCA_022664845.1 Lepisma saccharinum | reverse complement strand
AATGCTGAATTAACAAAATACCTGTGCCTCGGCTGAGATTCGAATCTGGAACAGGAAGGCCTGCAAAACCAATGCATCACATGTACCGTGGCATGTTCTGCTCACTGGTAAGTTTGTGACCCAACGGCACCTGGGCACACAGTAAACAATGACGGTTTGTTTGTCAACGCCTCGCATTCGATAGAGATGATATTAAATTCCTCCAGACAAGACTTATCCTTAAGTGACTCCGAACCAATTGTAGTGTGAGTAGAAAAGAAATAAAGCTATTCCATTGAGCTATTTTATGGTCTGAGAACACGGCAGAACCATGAAGATTCTACTGATGATGATTATACATGAGAACTGGATAGATGCATGTAAAAATAAAAATTATATCCCCCCTTTATTCATGTTAGAATACTGTTCCACTGAAGAGCTAAGTTAATCAAATATTTTTGGGTACCAGATTGTCAAAGGACTATTAAGTGATTCCAGCGAATAACATGTCACAAAGACCACCTAGAGGTAATTTCCTTTCATATTATCATTTTGATCATTCAACAAGTATAAGCGACTGGGTTGTAAAGATCTCGAACGCCTCGATTTCATAACAGATCATAGTTTGTTAGAAAATGGTTTTCAGAATTTCTGAAGCAAAGTATTTATGCATAATCACGATTGTATCCATGCATATAGGACATACGCCAACTCATTAACTTCCCGTCCTTTTACGTCATAACGCTGTTCAGTAGTAAATTTTCTATTATATCATCAGTCGAAGCAATTCTATTGACCAGGTAAGAGATTGCGATGTGTCTTTATGGCTATTGTTTAAATTCTGACCGAGCTCACAATGAAAGTGGCCGTTCCTGAAACTTCTTAACACGCTTTGGTTCCGAGATAAACTGTTCACACTATAAACTCAGTTTACAGCAAAGCTTTCTAATGGGATGTTTCACGCTCGGCTCGCCTTCTTCAAAGACGTAAACTCCTCCCTGTGAAAACAAAAACGTCCACAACAAAAAGCAAACGAAGTGGCGCTCATGAGGGGCAAAAAAAAGTACTATAGAAACCAAAGCCATTTCAGGAACCAAAAAAAGCATCTTTCTCCGGGCTGGTTGTTTTGGCATCCGTAATTATAATCCCACGGCTATGAATGTATCATTAAATCCTAGGTAGGCGTAAAGGGGATTCTCCCACCTTCAGTTCGCATTGCGCTGAAGAATGTCCTCTCTCTCTCTCCCACCTCTCTTTCTCTCTCTCACACACACAACACATTTCTTCCGTAGTATACACCGTACATAAGAGGGTCCCCTAAATTCCACTTTCTCTACGGCGGCACCTGAACTGCGCTGAAATTAGACGCGGTACGGGGCGTTAACTGGTTGGTGTAAGATGCAAATTATTGTCGTCCCACAATACTGCACAACTCTGGAGCAGACACACACAGACTTTGCTCAGAAGACCCTTAACCGAGAAAATCCTTTCCTCATCTTCACACACACACAATGTGAACTGCTAACTGGTAAAAAAAAACAACAGAAATAAATAAATGTACCTACTTACAAAATACAAGCTTGGAGTATGTGGGAAAACATATATGAACAATGTAATTTTAATATGCAATTCTCTGTAGTTTCGAAATACGTATAGAAAAGTCTTAAATGCTAGCATGTGTTACCTTTTACCAAATGGAAAACTTATAAATTTTCGTGTTCTTTTGTACGAAACTAATACCTGGCATCATTTTTTATTATTATTATATTTAAATAGACAAACTTATAGTGTGTAAACAGAACAGCGAAGGAAGAGAGAGAGAGAGAGAGAGAGAGAGAGATGTGGAGTTTGTTTCCAGAGGGTATCAAATGCACCTCAACAAGCTGTTGAGTAATGAAAAAGAAAAGCATGTAAATAAAGTTCCTCAAATTAAAGTGACTTTGTTTGATTTTTCCTCATCATATATGCTGAGAAAACAGTCAAAATGTCACAAAAAAAAAAAAAAAAAATACAGTCATTTTAATTTTTGGAACTCTACATGCTTTTCTTTTTAATTTCCTCAACAATTTATTGAGATGGATTTGGTACTTTTTGGAAACAAACTCCACATATATGCACAAAAGCAATGAATTAATATTCGTCCAAGTCCAACGATGGTTGAGATATTTGGTATATAATGTGTGTAACTTTTCACATTCTCCCCAGTGTGAACGAAATAAAAAAATAAACATGAAGCCAAATGCAAACTCATTTCGTCATTGGTGCAAGGAGTCGTGAGTTCATTTCCCGAAGAACAAAAGGAACATTTTCTCGTAGACTCGACACGTAGTAAACACAAGTAGGGAGCTCCCCAGGCACGTACCTAGAAGTTGGTGTTGGGAGAGGTCCACGAGCTTCCGGGGGAAGGGGGTCCAAGGTGAGTCTAAGTATATGAAATGTATATATTAAGTATGCATAATTACGTCTAAAATTATACTAATTCTTCATAAAACAAGGATTTTGGGAAGAGTCCGGACCCCTAGATCCACACCTCCTAAATATATCTATGGAGCTACCTAAAAAACTGTGAACTGGAAACTCAGGCTACAAAAGGCAGAAAATACAGCGATGGGATCTAACACGATGGCCACGCATCGCCCAACATAAAGTCGTCTGACAGACCCTTACATTTCAGGCTTCGAGTATTTCTACACATGAAATATAGTAAAGCAATCGTAATAAGATATTATTAAGTTGCCTTCTTCTACAGTCATATTTTCATGAACATGTCACAGGCTTAATTACCAACCACCCTTCAGCTTAAGGTATGTATATTCTTGTTTAGTTGGTCTTTTTCAATCTAGGAACGAGATGTTTAATATAAAAGCATGGTTTCAAGTTTTAAAAACGCCAACGCCTCAACCTGATGAATAATCAGCTAATGCACTTCCGCACGGGGGAGTCATACCTCCAGTAATGTCAACAGACAGTGGGAAGATGTGAGCACACGGAAACGAAGAGGGAGATATCGTTTCAACTTTCCATTCTGTCGAGGGAACCATCTCTGGATCTCACACGCCTCATTGCTATAGGATGCAAGTGATGGGCCGCGAGCCAACTCACCACCAACCTGACTGACTTTTACTCCTAAATTCAGCATGAAGGTGAGTTTTGGCTCCATTCCATCAACACACGATGATGAAGACAACTTATGGCCCAAATACACACCTAACCAATCATCAGTCGTCACCTAACAGCGCGAACAAACTTCTCTTTACCAATTTTCCAGAGCCTGGTTCCTCATTGGCACATTTCTACAACCATTTTGTTGCTATCATTACCTCCGAAATCCATTAGTCATTGCTCTCAATGCAAGATGTCAAAACATTTTGTACCTAATTACATGCCATTGTGTTTGTCACTTCTCGAAACGTGAAAAATATAATATTAATTAATAGTGAATATTTTTGTTCAGTACAATATAACTGATGACACGATCAGATTTGAAACACCACAAATGTTTTCCAAATCATGTCCGAACCGTAACATTAAAGCTTTTCTAGCATTTCTGCATGTAAATGGGAACGAATTAAATACCATAATATGTTACCTTAAAAGAGCGAATTACTAGTCCACAATCTGCATTGTCAAAATGAGGAACTGTTCTCAGGGCTTTTCTATGCCAGTTAAAACCATTTAACCCAAATTAATAAAATAGATAAGAAATCAGCAAATAGACATGAAAATATTCAGTGCTACCGATGAAAGGTCAGAAAGAAAACACACATAACTGTATCAAAACATAATTGATTTAAAAAAAAACACCAGAAGTCATTTTTTTTAATTTAACAAAAAAATCCCTTCCAAATTCCATGTTTGGCTTACATTCACTACATTTCTAATATAATCTGTTCACACAATACCTGTGTGAACAGATTTTATCAAAGATGTAGTGAATACCGCAAAACATGGAATTTGGAAGGTTTTTTTTTCTGGCTAAAAAGTAAAATTAACTACCTTTATTTAAAAAAAAACTTCAATTAATACATGAGCCAGGGAAGTCTCGACTGAGACGTAAAAACGCAACTTTCTTTTTCTGGAAAAAAGCAATGAGAATTGTCATGCAAACCAAGTAAGTTCACCTATTAGTTTATACATTCGCCACAAATTAATCGTATCAAGTAATTGGCTAGAAAACAGACCTACGAAAAATAATTGTCCAAATTGCATAACAAGAGTCGTAAAATATTACATGGAAAAAATAAAAAGAGTCGAAAAAGGGTTACCTCAACCTGATAAGCTAGCAAACAAGACAGGATTACACCAAGCAGGTGTGACTCAGTGGTAGAGCACTGGAGGTTGTGGGTTCAATCCCAGCGGCCGACCACCTTGACCGAGGTTTTGCCTAAGTCACACCAGGCAAATGCCGGGATGGTACCTTCAAATTAGGCCCTGTCTGACACATTCCCGCATATTTTTTCCCACCCTGAGCCTTAGGTATTAATAAAAAAATCGAATTCAAGAAAGGATTACCTCAACCTGCTAAGCTCGAAATCAAGAGAAGATTAACTCAACCTGCTAAGCTTGTAAATATAGAAAACGTCGAGTGACAGGTTAAATTAACACAATACTAGCTGGTTAAATTCGGAGGGCTGATCCTGCTTGACTATATCCACTCCGTCTGTTACGCAGACTTCCGTCTCAACGAAAGCCTGTAGAAAGAAATTGAATTCATATTTTTTTAGTTCAGCAAACTCGATTTAGTCAATGGATTTCACTCTGGTCATACTTATTTATTGTAGACACTTTTGCGAAACAGAACACACAGAAGCACTTCTTGCTAGTGAAAAATCCAACCTACTTCTAAAGGGATCAAAAATTCTGCTGACCTGTCACCGAACACACGTGAAACATAGGAGGTTAGCGGAACTACAGTCAATAGAGCATTGGGCACAAAGAGAACACGTCTCACTGTAACAACAATAAAAAAGAAAACAGTGCAAAAAGACACCTAGCGCAACAAACCCCTCCCCGTACTCAACACTACATAAGCACTCACACTGTCATCATTCATGCATAAATAAAATGACAGCTGCTATTTTCAGTTTTAATTAACGTTACAGACCAACTCGTTACAACAACATACAAAAATGAACAACGAACCCCACCAATGGATTTGAGTAAATCGACCTCAGTTAGTTCACTATTGACAAACCACACACCACACTGAACATGAAAAGAATGAAGTGGAGAAAAATATATATATATGTTCACCAGATAAAACAAAACAAATGTAAACAATGAACAAAGGAAGTAGCACATGCCCGTGGTCAAAGTGGTTGCAAACCAATATTTTGAACTGCATACTTCCCCGAATTCGAAATACACAACTGAAGATCTCCTCTATGTAAGACTGAATGCATGTAGGTTTTCCCGCCCTTTTCATTCTACGTCGATTATTGAGAATTCAGTGCATGTAAAGAGAAAATAACTTTCACAGACTAAAGTCCTTTTCGTACTTCAATAATGAGTACCATCAGTTATAAAGAAATGATAATAATAAATACATTACTATGTGCAGACACCCTTGGGACATCATTCTGTGCCAAAACGGTCTGCACACAATACCAACTAATGGTACTCATTATTGAAGTACGAAAAAGGACTTTAGTCTGTGAAAGATATTTTCTCTTTACACGCATTGAAATTTCAATAATCGACGAAGAATGAAAAAGACGTGAAAACCTACACCCACTTGCCTCAATAATTCAGCAATAATAATAATAATAACACGCAGCAAGATATTTTAGTATATTTTTATTATACGTATCTGTAAAATAAATTGAAATAAAAGTTAAAGCCAAAAAACTGACTACAGAGTGCTCTACACATAGGACCTCGTCTGAAAAAAAAAAAAAACTTTGTGATCCATAATGAATCAGTCACAAAAATTTTTTACCGGTATCTCCGGAAACGATTGTCATGAAGGTAACCCCTTTTTTAGCATCATAGTCATTTAGCACCGTAACATTTAGTTTTTCATGAACTTTTATCGTTTTCTGAATCTGAATTATATTTGTAGCCTTTAGGCATCTAAGGCTCAGGCCAGGATAGGGGAGAGACAATGATGCGGGAAGGTGTTGGCCAGGACCTAAGTTGAAGGCACCATACCGGCATTTGCTTGGTATAACTGAGGAAAAAAACTGGAAAAACCTCAGTCAGGATGGTCGGCCGCAGGGATTCAATTCAACCCCAGAACCTTCCGAATGCTAAGCCAACGCTCTACCACTGAGCTACGGCCGCTCGGTGAACTTTAATCTGTTGTAATATTATTCATCTTCAGCAGAAACTAAACACTGGCTCTAGCTGTAACTTAGGAGTTCAATAAATATATAATTTTACGCTTATATCGTTATTAGGAATTCAACATTATAGTGTGTTAGTAACTTAAAAATCCGTTGTCATGACGCTACAAATGTCCTTCAAATTTCACAGTTGAAAACAGTCAATTTTAGTATTAATGTGTAGATTGCTACACAAGGTACAGACTGCAACTCTATTACTCATTTTCGCATTTTCTGATCTGATTATATATTTTTAATCAGAAAGATGAGATGTGTAGCACTGCCTTTCTCTAAATTTCACACTTACTGATATAAAAGCATGCATCCTGCGGAAATTTTAACTCTCTCTCAAATTATTTAATAACATATATCAAATTGAAATGAAATTATTCCTTATCAACTACAGACTGCAGAAATTTAGTCAATATCAGGATTACTCAGCATTAATACCTGGTTAACTTCCAAATATTTGGTAAAATCCTTTTCTGGATTGGTTTACTTTATCTTACAACATACATTTCATTGTCAAAGAACCCCGTCTCATTTTCTAATCCCAGATTACCCGACTGACGCGAGTGACGAGACCGTATGTCTGAAACAAGTCATGATACGCGGGGGTACTGGAAGGGAGAAAAAGGAAGCACTTTTCTGTAAATAACATATTACCACACATGAGCTACAATGGGGTAACTGGCAATAATCTAATGAGACATCCTATCGTTAAGTCCAGAAACAATTCCCTGCCACATCAATGCACGATACACTCATTCAGATGCATGAAGAACATATGCAATACACACGACACACTCTCACATGCATAAAAAAAGCCCGGAAAAGTGTCATATAACGAATGACGTCATGGATTACACACTGGTGTACATCAATGATAAATCTAAATGCATGGCAAAGTAATCGGATAGAAATGCATGCAAGCGAGATGAACATGTTAGTGGCGATCGGACAAAGACGCGAAGGGACTGGAGCCGTTTATTCATGCTGAATTTCTTTGTTTCACATGAAAGAAGATGGAAAGACATCATTACTTAAAAATTGTTAATTGCATATTGAGCGAAACAAAGCAAGGATATAACAAGACACTCGTTCATGGACAATTCCGGCTCATTCGTTATCATCTATCGAATTTGTGAACTGCTGTTCAGATTAAGAGAGACACCAAACAGATCTCTTCATCCGTACTATTGAATAAAATAATGTAATCGGATAATTATTTATTCGAATATGACTCCAATAATTATCCGTCGAATTTCATTATTCGAACTCAATTAATCGGATATTCAATGAACAGAGAAACGGCTATCCGAAAAATCGAATAACAGGAATGTGAGGTATTGAAAGAATAAAGAAATGGATACTCGAATCACTGTACAAACAAGTATCCAAAGAATGGGAAAAGATATTTCAAGAAGGAACCCAAATAAGTGAATATTTCAATACATGGAAGAGTCGGACTGAATTTAATAAATACACACATAATAATTTAAATAACAAATAACTTGGTCTGAGGTAACAAATTCAGGAAGTAATATCGCCCGGGAAGAAATAAAAAAGGATCTTTATTACCGTTCTTGGGTTAGGTAGAATTATTAACATCCTAAACGAGATGATGACGTTACTAAGGAGCCTACAGCTTTTGGTAAAGTGGGCTCCGAACCACTCCATTCAATAAACACGCACAGGAATTCAATCTGAGACCAGGCACACAGACAGCAACCGTGATAACCTCTCATTTTTTTCAATAAATGGTTTACCTATTACTGTTACCTAATATTGTAAATTGTTCCTTACTTTGGAACTGTACAATTATTTCCTTATTTATCCGATGTTTCTCTATCCAAATTTGATCCGATCACATCAAGTTCTGATGTATTTGTAATGGATACACAGGTTGAACAAAATATCCACGAATGCATGAAGCACTTGCTCAAAATTAAATAAAAGAAGTATTGAAATAAAAAAAAACACCTATTCCAAACCCTCTTTTTAGAGAACTTAACTAGAAACTCCTAGAAGTCAGTAATGACTGTGATTATATTTCTAGAAAAAAATATATCATACAAATTTCTTTGCAGTTATCCTAAATATTTTTATAATTACAACGGTATGTACATCATATTGCAATGCACGTTAAACGATGATTTGAAAATCTGCTTATAGATTAGGCTTAGAGACTCTACAGAAAGTTTAAATTTTAACTTTACAAATGAATGTTGATTTATTCAAGCAAAACGTTATACTGGGTGAATTGATTATCTATGAAACGTGAGCGCGGTGCGTGGTCCTCCGGGCCGCGAAACCCATGCTGCCGGCAAACAGATCACACAGTGAAAATAGTATCTCTAGAGCGACTGACTAGTAAACTACTACTTATATGTATAAAAGCAATCACAATAAACTACGACGTTATGTAATAGGTTATCTATGACTGAACTATCCGACACCTTTATCATAGCATACAAACAAACGAGAAGTAAATAGATTATATTTCTTGTAAAGGTAGAAACATTATACGATAATATCATGTGTTATGTATCTATTGCACATTAAAAATTCTATTCATACATAAAAAAAACGCTTGTGACATATTTTTCTACGAAATAAATTAATTTCGGTTTACGGGAGTGCAAGTACCTTCATCAGATTCGATAACTATTACTGATACCGGAAAAAACGAAACTAAATAGTCTCACCATCTTCTTGCATGACATAGGTAACTACATACTTTTTTTTTTTAATAACATGTCGTGATTTGTTAGACAAACGTGATTTTCACCGCAAAACGTTCTCATGTTCACCCGGGAGTGTAGCCTCCGTGGTCCGTTCATCCGCATCCCGCGCTTACGTTTTACAGATAACCCGTTCACCCGGTATTACGTAAAATCCGATTAACAGAAAATGACGGGTGAGTGTACTTCCTAAATCCAACAGGTTGAACCACAATATAGCAATTCCGAACCAGGTTAAAAATTCACGCTTTATATGGTAATAATCTCCCAATGTTGTTCAATGTTGCCACACTTTACAGATTATGTAACTTTTTACACCGGCCATTTTCAACGTCTCTGAGTGTACATTAGTACATCCATAATTTTCAATTACGATATTTTAAGGGATCTTCAATGATGGTTTTCTCGAAAACGGAGCTTCACACACATTTATTTTTGTTTTCTTAATTTCCTCATTTTTTTTTTACCACGAAAAATTCAGGTTGCGTCCCGATATGGAAGAAAATTTTCATCATACTATAGTCTGTTTGCTACATGCGGCAACAATAGAATCCTTTTCTTTATTCATACCAGTAAGCCACACGACACTTTTACGCGCTGTTTTATTGTTAATTTCTATTTGTTATGCAAATCACTAATAAAACTTATGTAACAGTAATTTAAGTTTTCAAAGTAATATAAACGTGTTGATGGTTGAAAATAAAACATTAACATTATTTTCGCATGTAAACATTTATCATAATCCAACATTAATTATGATTTTAAACAGTAAAAATCATTCAAATAGCTTCTTGTTAATTTAAATATTACGTAAACTACCAGCACTTAGTTTTTACCCACTTCTTTATTCAAATACCAGTCTTTTAGCATCAGTAAAATTAAACTTATGATCGAAAGCAACAGTATATGTTAGTGTTAACGAAATGCGTGGGTAAATTTGGAAGACTAAATCTCCGATCAAACAAAATACTTCCCATGAACAAGGGTAAAAAATTCCTTTAGTCTTCGAGATACAAGAGTTTTAAATTCGAGCTCAAACAATTTCTTACAATAATAAATAAAATGAGCATTTTTTTTAAACGAAGCTCATACCTTGAAATTAAAAGCTTGTATGAAATCGACTTTGAGAACAGGCCGTTGAAATCATTGGCAAGTTTTTGTTTTCAGATCTACGAAATACGTTGTAGAAACATTGCACTGCAAAAATGGTTGTTTATTAAAAACTTTTTGGTGTCTCAGGGCGACCATCACTTTTTTTGTGTTAAATCAACACAACAAATAGTGTTGATTTCGCCAATTTAACACACTTGATGTATTGTCAATACTGACTCAACACAATGGAGGGTATCATACTAGCACAATCAAGGTGTCGAATCACCGAAATCAAACAACAAACAGTGTTGGTTTAACACAAAAATGTGGTAGTCGGCCTGGGACACCGAAAAGCGTTGACTTAACACAGTCATTTTTTTTTTCTTTCTGTGTATGAACAATTATGTACCTTCATTCTGCAGAAAGTAAATGTTGTATTAGCATCCCTCAAATTAAATTAGGTTCTAGTTTCTAACACGTGTGCTTCCTTTTCTTTGGTGGCTAAAGGACGACAAACATATTGGGCCCTCTACTTCTAGTAAGTTTTTGATCACTTTTCCAATCTAATGATTCACAGGGGATTATGCATTTTATTTGAAGAGAACGAAGTATTTTCTTAATGAGAGAGAACTTTATTTAGGAAGCGTCATTTTCATCTCTCCTGCCTAAAATGATGCAAGCTTATTTTCATAAAAGTTATTTCAAGTCCATGTTAAACCACTAGCATTAAAGAAGCGCTTCAGTAATTAATAACATGTAATTTTCCTAGGTAGAAAAAAAAAACATTTCAGTAAACAACATCACGCTTCCAGTCACTGCAGGGGAGCCCCTGAGTGGCTCTCAGACAGTCGAATCAATCGCGAACTGACACAACACGCGCTGTGTTCTTATACCATTCTCGGTATCCTATGACCATATATTAATTTATCTTCACGAATGAATATAACCCGTCAAAAAAATAAATAAATAAATAAAAAAATAAATAAAGCTCAAGATAATTGGGTGAAAATAGTAGAGTTCATTTTAGGGTCATATGAGTTGAAAAAACAACATGTACATAAATGGATCAGTATTTTAAAATCAAGGAATTGGTTCACAACCATCATTTTCAGTTATAAATACGCCAACATAGATAAACTTGTGTCGACCATGAAAGTCCCCATTAAAACATATTCTGCACATGCACACTAACTGTGCCGTCAAAACTATTCCTCTTTATAAACATTCTAAATATTGTTATCAGGAGAACTAATGCAAAAATTTTGATTTTTACGATCACTTTTCTGACGCCTTTGAAGCGATAACTTAATATGCAATTTTAGGTACAATTAGGGACAAAAATTGGCATCTTTATTCATCATAGGAGGATCTACGTGATGACGTAAGGAGGTTTGCCTGGCTTTGCTGTCAGAAGTGTCATTTAGGTGCAGTGTTCTTTGCCTTTACCTACTATTACCTTAAAATCTATATCATATATACAAAGTAGCCAATTTTTGTCGTCGACTGTACCTCTTGTAAAAAATATATTCATATGATATCTAGTCACGTTTTATTTCCATATTCTTATACATTTACTGTGCATATGCAGACACACACACACATCTGACGCATAATATATCACACCAAAATTATAAACAAAACAAGAGTAAACACTAAAAAGGACTGTTCTAATTAAATAATAACTAAATAAAATTAGTTGTTCTAAGAGACCATTCTAAACCAAACAACGAACCGTTACCACAAGCAAATACAAACCCATCACTCTACTACGTTAAGAAAGCATTTTGCTGATCAGTTTAAAAATACAGGCTGCCTTCAGACGGGCCACTAGCAGCGTTTTAAACGAATGTCGGTGGCGCTTCTAATGGCCGTTGGAAGCGCCACCGCCGCCTGTTTGTAGCGCTGCAGAATACCTACCGACAAAGCACTAAGCAGCGCTGTAGCGCGTTCGTGATTGTGTGTGAAACTTCCAGTTTGTTTCTAGTATTTACCAATGGCAGCGCTGCTCTGCTAACAGCTTCGGCTGAAGGCACTCTAACTTAGGCTATAGTTATTTCATACTTCAATCACTGTATCTGAACCTAAACGTGGTAGAAGTTTTTTTTTTAATAAGATTTTGACTGCAAATCATTACTCAATAAAATTTTATAGTGATGTGTTTGACAATACTGTATTGGACTGTATTGGCAATACACATAAAAACAGGACTCGATAAATGTACGAGTGCTAATGCACAATTTGGTTGTTGTTGATGATATAATGAATGTTCTGGCCGAACGCAAATGTATGACACAAAGGTGGTTTGCTACTTGTCGTCCTCCACTTGAATCAGATTATTATGATACACGAAGGAAACAACGTACAATTTAAATTGGACTCCGGACCACCTATGTATCCTACGGATACGACCTACAATTTAAATTGCACTCCGGATCAATAGTGTATTTTAAGGACACGACTTACAATTTAAATTACACTCCGGACCACTTGTGTATCCACAATTTAAATTGGGCTCCGGACCAACTGTGTCCCATCGTCTTTCAAACTCGAGACAACTTGATTGCAAGGCAGCTAGTATTATCATTCACCAATACGGGATACTCCACTTCTAACTATGGTAAACAAATATCCTCACTGTTTTGTCGGTGTCAGCATTAAGCGTAATAATGATGCTGATCTCACGCTGCAGAAGGAATACGTAAGGAAATTGCTCGGGTCTGTTTCGCTACAGAACGATTGCGGAATATCCCCGAAGTACTGGAAATAGCGATAAGACTTAAATCCAGACGGAAAAAGTAATATTGGAAATTTAAATGCTTGGTATTCTCTGCATTAAAAGTTTCTTTTATCCCCCCCTTTTTTTTTCGTTCAAGAATAGAGGAATCCGGCATTCGTCGGGAAGTAAAGAGAGAAATCCTCAATTAGCGTAGTTTCAACCCAGAGCTCATCATTAGGTAACCACATTCTCCATTCGACTAGAGTGCCAGGGTTAAATCATATTGAATTTAATGAACATAAGAAAAAAAACTGGATTTACTCATTACGAAACTAAATATCTCTGCTAATTATTCAGTTCCATGTTTTGTGTTTTTCGTAATCACAAGCACGTGTGAAATGCATTCTTATTACCTTCCTGTGTGTGAATACACAAAACACTCTCTTTGAAATTTTAGGCATTCATAACAGTTATAACCGATACGGAACTCCGCTCCACGTACTAATATTCAAAATGCAATTTCCACGCACAATTATAAATAAGAAAAATAATAATACGACTTCGAGTCCTGTTTCATTAAAACCTCTCTGTATCAATTTTTATGTTGTAATAATCTACGATCTACTCACGTACTGTTTAGTTAAGTATAATGCCATCAACACCAACACCACAAACCGCTAATACACTCACCTGAAAATAGAAAACACATAGATCAAATTAGTTATGGAAGCACCTTTACATAATAAATATAACAAAGTACAATAAAAACTACAGGTTGTGTGAATTAATATTTCAATTAATAATCGTCAGGGTAATTTATAATAGATATTTCTTTTAACGGCTGTTCAATTCTCTGCTTTCGATAATTAATCACTATATTGTAATTTAAATTGAAATGCAGTTTAATTAATAACAAATGTTACCATGTACCTGATTAGACTGATCTGACAGGTAATGAATGACCCATGAAATATGTTCTCTGTAAGAAATGTCCTAACTCGCGCATTGGATACTACTACCTGAGACAAGAAAACTACGAGATGGCCAAAATCGCTCTTTCCTGTGCAATGTCTTTCATGCCTTACCAGAGCCAAAACTCTACGTAGTTGAAGTCAAGTGCACTAAACGTTACTATACCATCGTTCTCCTCCACCCGTTTGTCCTCACAGCCACTCATAATAAACAGTTGCTAAATAACCAACAAGATTTATTTTACTAATTCAAAAGTTGGACGATCTGGGTTCACTGAAGACCAACCAACCATATATAAAACTCACTCTGAATCTCTATTGAACGTTGATTCGGAACTGCCATATTATACTACCTATCGTAATAAAAAAAAAGTGCACCCATCGGTCAATTTCTATGCATCTGAGTGTACCTAGCTGACTTCTTTCATCAGACTATTTCATCACTTCATACAATCCATGTTTCCGTACCATAAAACTTTAATTCATTTGCGTTACCTATAAAGACTATAAGCCCTATTTATACGTGAATGCCTACGTAATAACTGAGACATTCTCCGGGGAAGGGTGAGTAGTTTCTCGCCACAACATAGACCATGGGTCATCTTTCAGGAGAATGTCCCAATTGTTAAAATAGGTCTACCATGATTCAAAAAGTACTGCTACAATTTTAATTGATTATCTTCTCGATTAGAATTATTTCATCCCGCTCTAGAGCATTTTGATAACATATTCTGTGGATTGATCAAATTATTAACGTCCTAAATGAACTGGTGAGCTTGTAAAGATGCGATCTACACTTTCTGGTAAAGCAGGCTCGGAAACACTCCGCTCAATGGAACTCTGCGTCAACTGAATCCGTGATGTCGCGCAGAGGAACCGAGCGTGCTAACCTCTCGACTAGCCCGAGGATCATATTCTTTGTAGTATTTGTGTGTGTAATATTGATTCTTTTTGTGTGTCGTTTGACTGCTTCTTAATGAAGGAAGGCTTTTAGAACAAAATATAAATTTTACTCAGCGCTCAAGGATAAAGAAATTCAGAATATAAGTTCATGAACTGACAGTAGGGTCTCATTTGTACAAACCTCAATAGCCACACACATAAACACATTTTCGGAAGTGTATCTTTCTTGAGATTAGCATCGTAGTATTGTCCTAAAAGGCAAAGAAGAAAGCATGTATTTTCGGGTTAGTGACAGAGAGTTACAACACTGCCCTTTTTTTCCTCCCCATTCTTGTTCCCTTCTGTGTATCAGTATTAACCGCCCCTTCCGTTCAATTGTGTTCTCGTGTTTATCCCCACCCACTCTCTCTATGGTGTTCAATCAAAGATGACAAAGCTTTCTCGTGATACTACAACGCAGCCCATTGAAGAAATAGCATTTGGCAACAGTGTGTATGACGTATGACTAAGTATCCAATGCAGCGGCTGTCTCTTCTTCTTAGTAGGCGGGCAAAACGAAAGATGGAGCTATATACTTTCCTTATTACCAGTATAGAAATTTGAGCATTTTACACTGCACTCTTTCGTGACACTTTTTTTTAGAAAGTTAAAAAAGCATGAAATGCACAGCAAATGAAGTAGAAGATTCTCTTTAGCTACTAAAGACCCTTGCCACTTAAAAAGTATGTTTACTACAAAAAAACAAAACAAAAACAATGCACAAAAGTGAAGGATGCAATCACCGTCCTATGTACTTTGCGATCTGTTGCATAATCGAAAGAATAGTGAGATATGGATGCATACTTTTATTTTATCCCTCTAATTTTCCTCTCAGCGATATCTCTTGGTTAACAGTAAAACATAGGGTTACGTAACTCCACAAAGTGAACTCAGATCAGCGCGCACACTTTCTTCTAAGATATGAGACAAACATGCAGAAAAGAAGTTCAAATAACAGCACGTTTTTAAAAAACGAAACCATTTAAAGTATAGTTAAACAAAAAGCTTTCTTGATGATAAGGCAATTTATCCGTCGAGATGTTTTTTTTTTTTTCCTTGCCACCACCCATGACTAGTTAACTTGTAATGTGTCACCAGTTGATGATAAGAAAATGACGTAAGCGTTTAAACTTGACGATTAAAGGAAAAGAAGTAAAAATAAACATTCCATCAAACCAGTTTCTTAAGCACCGCTTCTTCCAAGATGGATACCTCACAGGAAACTTGAACGCTATATTTGATAAGTTCTTCCTTATTCCCAGACAGTTCATTTAGAATAAAATACATTAAATACACACTTCAGAAAATTTTCTAACACAACACTTACAACATGTAAGAAAGAGTAAAAGTATTCTTGCACGTTGTACTTGCGCTCCTGAATTTTCCGGAATGGGAACAGAATTCTGAAATTGGAATACCAATTTTTCTGATTCCGGAATCTCAAAAATGAAGTTCCCGTCCATAAGTTCACTTCTCAAGACATTTTAAAAATTACAATATTCATAGTTTAAAAATATATAAACAAGACCAGGTTACCGGGTTAAGATTGGACCACCGGGTCAATTGGGTTAAGGTTCGATCATAGGGTCGCCATGTCAGGCAGTCTAGTCATTGGGGTTAAGATAGGGTTCCGGGTCAAGATGGGGTCATTTGGGTTAAGTTTCGGATCGAGTTACTTATTATGTTTGAGTCACCAGGTCAAAAATGTGACCCAGTTTCAGCTCTGCCCCCTATCTCACAGTGAAAATGAAATCCCTCGGCTATTCGGTAATAGGCTATATCGCGAGTGAAACGTTGTCTTGTTTCCTCTGAACATGAAGACCATCGAATACATTTAGGACACTTAGAAAGCTGTTTGACAACGAATTTTTTTAAAAAAATAAATCGTATTCACGAACTTAATCAACCACGCGAATACTTATTTGAATTACTATAGGTCGTTCTGTACAAGTTGCAGAACGCTTTCTGTAGAAGTGGTAGCCTTTACAATTTATTCGGTTCGCCCCACTCCGGAATCTGAGTTTCCAATAGAATAAGAGATCATTACTACAAGAAAATGGCCTGTGT